>APFE030756326.1:70397-126065 GCA_000404065.3 Pinus taeda
CCCCCACAATTGTCTCTTTCAACTTTTTCAGTTTCCTAAAATTGTAGCACAGTTTACTACTTTTAGCAGTTTTTTGGGTCCTGAACTTCCGGAGCCGTTTTGAGGCCCTAAACGACATTTTTTTGGAAATCTGGGGGCAACATGGGTCCATGGGTCCATGGACCCATGGTGCCCTTCCCAAAGTGGTAGTTCTCGGATAGATCTTTCTAACGAACTGTCATACGCGTCAAACAGAGATCGTATGCCAAAGTTACGACCCGGGGAAATTGATGTACCAATTTACCCAAAACGGGGCCCACAATTTGGCGTTTCATCTTCTATAGTTAGGTTTCAGAATGTGAAGGGTTTTCCATTGTTTCTCAACAATAAATAGGCCTTTGATCCTCATTGTAATACAGTTCGGAACAGTTCAGAGGCATGTAACGACCACATCTCTTCTCAGAGATAAGCTACCATCGCCCTAGCTGGTTTATTTCCATTTTGGTTGTAAGCATATTTCGGTATTTTCCATTAATGAAATGAAGCATTATTTCCGCTGCATATTTGTGTATATGGTTATCTCTATATTTTATTGCGTTCCTGTTTAATTCCAGTTCAGATATGGCCCTAGCCCCAATAGGTGAACAAGAAGTTACTTCTTGCTTCTCCAAATAATGATACTCACTCCTATGCTAGACTAGAGAAGCCAAGGCTACTAATCTCCAATCCCAAGCCCCTTACTTGAGTTATGAGGGTTTATTTATAACATATGAGGTGACCATTCACCTTCTATTGTGACCTTTGAGCTCCCTCATGACTCTTGAGCTTATTTTGTTTCTATTCTATCTAATGACTCTTCATATTCCATTTTTGACTCTTGGACTTCCACTTACATTTGCATTTCTCATTATTTTCTAAATATAAAACCACATAAAACAAAAATGTTACTTGAGCCTAATAAGGAAAAACTCTATACATTATGCTTGAGTTTGAGGAAACTCTAGCTCGCTAACTTCTACCTGTAGCTCTGATGTAACATAATGGTACCAAGCCTTGTACTGTGTTGCTATGTCCTTAAGCTTTGAGGGAAGATTTGGCTTATATCTGACTCTTGCCTCCACTGTATCCAAATAAATAGTTTTGGAACCAATTTGAACATTATTCCATAATAAAAACAATTTCATTTTTTAACTTGGTAGGTTCAACTACCAACTGTTGAATGTTCTATCTTGTGATCTTCAAATATTATTTAATAGATATCTGCCTTAGATTTGTAACCCCCCCTAACATTTACCCATTTTCATCAGCCTGCCAGGGTAGACATGATACAAAGAGTTACCATGACATGAATCGACCTCATAGATTGATTTAAGGAAGTGGAGTGGACAACTAATCACATACTAACATCCTAGAGGGGTTACAGGTCACTCAAGGGTTGAACAACCACCCCAATTGGTAAAACCTTGAGTTGGAACCCTTTTTCTACCCCGGGCCCACAACCACGCCCACAACAAGGCCTCCAAGCAGTTGGAGGCCTGCAACTGCATGCACAACACTACATCCATGTGATTGTAGCCCGATTTCTCTAGTTCCAAGCATGCAGTCTGAGGATCAATGCCACATTTTCAGGCCTGCTTCCATACCACTACCCATAATTGCCTAAGACTTTCCAAAATCATATCTAACGTGGAAACAAAGCTAAACATTCAACCTCAACTCAAAACTTGACCTAGATTGACCAAAACATACTAGACATTTCGTCAAACACATGGAAAACATGTAAGCTACATGTCGTGAATGCATATTTGATCATAAAAGTCTGAGAAACATCGAGAAGGCCCTATGCCCTCTCCATGTATATACAATAAAACTTATTATTCCATACATTCATTAACCGATCAATGACTAAACAATTCATGGCTTGAGCCATAAAAATACACATCATATGAATAAAATATAACGAAAAATAACTAGCATATAAATCATGGGTACCCAACCATAATATCACCAACATATTGTCAAAATTTATACATGAATCATAATAGAAAAATAAGTCTTATTGAAATATGAAATTCCAACCAAGTCACAAAATTCCACATACAACCCGACCATAGGTTGGGCTGAACCAAATCTCTCTTTCAACCGACCACCCTCACACCATATTCCAAGCATGAATGTGAGATCTCATGGAATAACCAAACATAACCAAACCAGGGATTCCAGAGGCCAACCACCTCAACCGTCAACCAATGATTCCACCTCACATTCAAACATGAATAACACCAACCAGATCGGTCTCCACCCAAGCTATCCAGGGCTCCATGAGCTAGTAAGTCAACCCACAACCTTCAAGAGCTCCAAAGCATTTGTCCAACCTCACTCCAGGGACTAGTAACTCAACCCACCAAGGGATCCAAAGTGTTTGTCCCAGCCTAGGCTCCATGACTAGTAACTCAACCCAAGTTGTTACAGGGCTTCCAAAGCATTTGTTCAAACCCACAACCATAACACCATGGCTATCCAGGAAATGACAAGGAAAGGCAAAAATTGTTGTCAGTCCATGCAATCCTCCATGCCAATGAAATAACATAGCCAGATAATCACATGCATATACCACACATCCATAAATCAGCAAGGAAATCACACATGAAACCTGTTACCTGCAAAGCAATCTAGTTGTAGTTGTTGATCCACCTATTCCCTTGCACTTTCTTGCTTTCCTTTCCCTTTTTCTCTAAATCCAAAGTATGCCAAAGTGCTCCAAGAAAACTCTAAGTGAGCAACAATCAGAGAGAATAGAAGAGAGCTCCAAGGTAAAACTGATAAAAACCTTAACCAGCCAAAAGTCCTGGACTGATCCTCATAAGACTTTTTATCATTGAGGCCTCTATTTTCTTCAGTGTCCTTCATTTTCCCTTCAATTTCATAATCATGCAAATCTTGTCTCTTCACCTTCCTCTTCTCCTATTTTCCATTATTTTCTTAAATAAAATGCCAATTATTGCCACTTTTCCTTTTCCAATTTTCTTAGCCATAAATTAATCACCTGTGATACCCCATCACTATGTTTTGCCCAACATTCAGCTTGGAATACATGTCCTATGACATTGGTCTTATTTTTATTTACATAAGAAATCAACCATGGGTTGTTACAAATCCCTCTTGCTTGGCAGAACACCGTTCTCAGTGTTCAATGACACTTATAAACCAACAAAACACATGTTTCCCATGGAGCTTTATAACACAACTCGTTGCATCATAACCAACATATCATGAACACCATATCGCTTATTGGAGCTTTATAACATAGCTCGATACGATATTTACATACATATGTATATATAGACATAACCAAAACACAACATCAAAACATATATCATAATACATCCATTCAACCAACGAATATACAAGGATACATAGCCCACATCTGATTAGCCATCTCCCATGTAGTTTCATCGGGCCCAAAGTGTTTCCATTGCACTTTAACTTTCTCTATTGCTCGATTACGAAGCACGAGTTCACTGGAAAATGCACTTAGGTTCTGACTCGAATTCTCTTTCTAGTTCCACCTGCAATATAAACCAGTCAATCACATGATCAACATATTTCACATACTTCTTAAGCAATGACAGATGGAAAATATCATGGGCTTTCACTAATGGAGGCAGTGCAGGTCAGTAGGCCACTGGTCCAATTCAATCAAGGATCTTAAAAGGCTCGCAATATCGAGGTTCCAACTTAACATATGATCCAATCCTTAAGGAGTTCCTCTTGGGCTTGATGCGCAAGTACACATGCTCCCTAACCTGAAACTCCTTAATACATGTGCTAATCTACATAACTCTTATGCATGTCTTGTGTCGCCTTTAGATTCCTCTTGATAACTTGCAATTCGTGTTCCATATTTGCCAACATATTTGGTCCAATCAATACCTTATTCACTGGATCTCTCCAACTGATAGGAGTATTAAAACTTGCCCATAAAGTGCCTCAAATGGACTCATCCTCAAAGATTCTTGATACCCATTATTGTATGCAAAATCCAATAGTGGAAGATACTCTTCCCACTTCTACTAGTGATGCATAACATACATTATCAACATGTCCTCAAGAATCTTGTTAACCCTCTTTGTCTATCCATTTGTTTGTGGGTGATAATTTGTACTAAAAGCCAACTTTGTCCCCAAACCTTAAAACAACTCCTTCCAAAACCTAGAAGTGAACTTGACATCTCTGTCTGGCACAATCTTCCTAGGAATACCAGTAACCACGTAAACTCAATATCTTCCTGATGAATACCTGAATTCATAGACTTCACTGGAATGAAGTGAGCTACCTTAGTCAACCTATCAACCACAAACATAATAGAGTTATGTGGTCTAAATGTCCTCAGAAAAGTTGTAATTAAGTCCATGGAAACCTCCCATTTCCACTTTGGAATCAAAATCAGCTGCAATAAACCATCTTGATGCTTACACTTTGCTTTTACCTATTGACAATCCAAACAGCTCTCAACAAACTCAACCACCTATTTCTTAAGTTTGACAATGGTAGGACTTATTAACCATTGTTAATTTCTTTTGATATCCTGGTTGACCTGAAGATGACTTAACATGAAATTATCGCAAGGTAAGCTTCTTGAGCTCACTTTGTATGACACATAGATCATGTCCCTAAATCTAACCAAACCATATGTCATGAGATGATGATCCACATCTTGTTCACATGTACCCTAATGTTGTAACCTGTGCTTAAGTTGTTGGTACCTGTCATCCTATTGTCCTGCCTGTAGGATCCGATCTTATAATCTATCCCATATGAACTCATAACTGCAATGTGATTTACCTGTACTCTTCTACTAAGAGCATTCACAACCCTGTTTTCTTTACCCTTAATGTACATGATCTTGAATTCAAACTTATTGGGTGTAGCCAACCACCTAGCTTGCCTAGCATTCAGATTAGGCTGGTCAAACAAGTACCTCAACCCACTGTGTTCACTCATCAAAATGAACCTCCTACCAAGAAGGTAGTGTCTCCACATATTCAATGCATGAATGATCATTGCCAACTCAAGATCATGTGTCACATAGTTATGCTTGTGCTACTTCAATTTCCTTGACTCGTAACATACTACTTTCCCTTTCTGCATCAAGACTCCAGAAAGTCCTCTCTTGAAAGCATCTATACATACCACAAAATCTTTGTCTAGATCTACAATATTTAGAACTGGAGCATTTTGTAAGCAACTGCTTCAACTGCTCAAAACTAGCTGCACATTCCTCTGTCCATTCAAATGTCTTTCCTTTTCTCTAAAAAGATGTAATAGGATAGGAAATCCGTGATAATTTCCTGATGAACCTCCTGTAATAACTCGTTAATCCCATGAATGATCTAACCTCATCCACATTCCCAGGTTCTGCCCATTCCATGGTAGCTTTGATATTTTCTAGATCCACTGCTATACCTTCCTTGGAAACCACATGCCCCATGTAATGAACTTATGTATGAAAGAAGTTGCATTTACTGAGTTTAGCATACAACTTATGCTATCTTAGAAACCTTAACATTGTTGCTAGATATTCTGCACGATCTTCCTCATTATTAGAATATATCAATATATCATCAATGAATATTATCACAAACTTGTCCAAATAAGGATGCAACACACTATTCATCAAACACATGAAAGTAGTTGGAGCATTAGTCAAACTAAAAGGAACAACAACAAACTCATAATGCCCATACTTCATCCGGGAAGTAGTTTGGTAGATGTCCTCTTCTTTGATGCATACCTGATGATATCTTGATCTTAAGTCAATCTTTGAGAACACTGCAGCTTGCTTCAACTGATCAAACAAGTCATCAATCTGTGGCAAAGGGTACTTGTTCTTAATCATCACATTGTTCAGCTGCTTATAATCAATACACAACTTGACAGTACCATCCTTGTTCAAAAACAATATTGTTGCACCCCAAGGCAACACACTTGGCCTAATGTATCCTTTATCAAGCATTTCCTTCAACTGTAGCTTCAATTCCACTAACTTTGGAGTGTTCATTATGTATGATGCCTTTAATGCTAGTGCTACTCATGACATCAACTCAATAGAAAAGTCCACTTCCTTATGAGGCAGTAACCCTGAGATCTCATCTGGAAATGCATCCTGAAATTGCTGCAAAACTAAATACCTCTTTAAGACTTCAAGATCCTCAACATCCTTCCCTTTGTCACTAGAAATTTGAACTATGAACAAGACACTCCCTTTCCTCCTACTGTGCTTTACCTACATAACTATGACCATTCTCACTGATGTAGGATTCTTCTTACCCTGCAAGATTCTCTTCTCGCTGTCATCATCCAAGCACTCAATAGCCTTAACATAGCAATCCACCTTAGTCTTGTGAGTGTACAACCAATACATACCCAACGAAAGCACATTTAGATGTGCTGATGTAGACATACCATTTAGCTAAAATGCACAAGATATTATCTAATGAGGAACTCTTTTCTTGGTACCTGTATCAATCTGCATCAACCAAGACTTTGCATGCACCTCTTTATTCAAGCAACACTTATGCACTAGATCAGAATTGATATAAATATAGTTGGATCCAGGGGCAATGAAAATTAAAACAACTTGATCGTGAAGCTTACCTTCTATCTCGACAATGGATGCTTGATGATCAACCTGCTTATTATCCAATGTTGCATAAATCCGAGGAATACTCTATCCAAAATCCCTAACTCTGTATGCCTCCTGAGTTTTGTAGATCCACAGTATGCCACCCTGATGTTGCGGACAATCTCTCCTGGGATGCTCCTTGTTACAAGTCCAACACTACATAGGCTTCCTGCCATCACCCTTGTTCTGCTCCTTAAACTGAAATCGATATCCTCTATCAACTGCATTGAACTTCTTGTACGGTGTTACATTCTCCTTGTCATCTGTATCCTGATGATCTAGGTGGATGTTGGTGGCCACCCACCTATCCCATTTGGACCCCCATAACTGTCTGTTTCAGTTTTTCAGTTTCCTTAATTATAGCACAGTTTACTAATTTTAGCAGTTTTTCCGAGTCCTAAACTTCCTGAGCCGTTTTGAGGCCCTAAACGACGTTTTTTGGGAAATCTACCCAACATTTTTTTTTGTCAAAAAATCGTTTTTTCCATCGTAGTCCTCGGAGAGATCTTTCCAACGAGCTATCATGCGCGTCAAACGAGATAATACGACCAATTCTCGACCCTGAGAAGTTGATGTACCAACTTACCCAAAAATGAGGCCCACAATTTGGCGTTTCATCTTCTAGGGTTAGGTTTTGGAATGTGAAGGGTTTTCCATTGTTTCTCAACAATAAATAGGCCTTTGAGCCTCATTGTAACACAGTTTAGATGATGTACGCACATCTCTCTGCTAGTAAGCTACATCGCCCTAACTATTTATTTCCATTCTGTTTAAGCAGATTTTTGGTATTTTACAGTAATGAAATGAAGTATTATTTCCACTGCATATCTGTCTTTATGGTTATCTCTGTATTTTATTGCGTTCCTATTTAAGTTCAGATCAGTGGTATCAGAGCGGTCTGCTTTTTCTCTGTTTTTCTTTGCATGTCCCCAACGAGGTCGGGATATAAGGAGTTAGGGCTTGAACTGGTCGAACCTTTGCAAGACCATCCTAGCAAATCTCGACGACCTCCCATGGCGGATGAGAAGAAAGATGAGGGTGCAGGAGATCCTATCAAAATATTGCTTGAAGAAGCCCTCGAGCAGCAAAGGAACGCGATGATGGATAGCTTTGTGCAGATCCTTCAGCGGCTAACCAGAGGCGACGCATTGGCTTCTAACAGCTACTCTGGGAACGCCACACCGTTTAAGGTACAAGTTGATTTTGAAATCCCCATCTGCGAGGGTCAAATAGACGCAGACGCACATAGATAAATGGTTAAATCTGCTAGATGGGTATTTTCTGTTCATGAATTTTCAAGTCGGGAAAAGATTGTTTTCGCTCTTCTCAAAGTAGCCCCCCACGTCAATGACTGGTGGGAAACCTATTGCGAGCAGAAGGATGAAAGTACAGGCTCACTATTTTCAGTTGAACCCACTTGGAATGACTTTCAGGATGCCATCAAGGAGCAGTACTACCTTGTCAAAAGCTATGAGGACGAATACATCAAATGGACCACACTGCGGCAGGGACGAGACCAAGATGTGCCGGAGTTCACAAACATTTTTCATACCCTTCGCACACAGTTGGGTATCAAAGATTCTGAGCTGCATTTGGTACTCAATTACCGCGGCTGCCTACATAGATACATCCAAGAGGAGATGGAGTTCTTGAACATCTCCTCACTCGGCACAGCATACCGATACGCTGTCAAAATCGAGCAAAAGTTCAAACAAAAGAAACTAGACTTTGGATCTGCAAATCAAAAGCCCAAAGGACAAAGCCAAGGCGGGGTGACCCAAGACAATCCGTCAAAGCTGCAAGAAAAGAACAACACCACAAAGCCGAAGAAGGACACAGGAATGTGGTGTGAGTTCCACAAGAGTCCTACTCATAACACAAGTGAGTGTCGGACCAAGCAGTCGCTGGTGGCCAAGTTGAAGTCTACTGAATTAGATGCATGTTCCAACCCTGAACCAGAACCAGACAAGGGGAATGGCAAAGGGAAGCAGATCATTGATGCAGAGCCCAACGCCACTGTTGCCACTGCCAAGATCCAAAAGAATGAGCCTGAAGACCCAAAGGAGGGGGAGCGCCTTTTCCACTCACAAATGTGGGTGGAAGGGTTCACCGATACAATTCATTGTTGACAGTGGGAGCCAAAAGAACCTCGTTTCAGTGGAGGTCGTGAAGCGGTTGGGCCTACCGACTACATTACACCCGCAACCGTACAGTATCGGGTGGCTTCACAAAGGACGAGATCTCAAAGTTCGCCAACAGTGCCGCCTTCCCTACAGCATCAAGCCCTTCACAGATGACGTATTGTGTGATGTTACACCTCTGGATGTTTGTGATGTACTATTAGGCCAACCATACTTGTGGAGGCGACATGCTGTGTATGAGTCAAGGCCTCGCGCTGTCATTATTTCTTTAGATAATTCATTATACAGGATACCAGAAGTAGCCCCACCTACCGCCACCTCTTTGATCGCTGCTAAGAAAGGCAACAAGCTCATCTCGCAGACTAGGAAATTCATTTTCTGTCTGGTTCGCTCCCAAAGTAAGGGGAAGATCATTGCTACATCCATGACCCCCGCAAAGGGTTCCTCCATGCAGCAGCAAAGGGATACAGTCATGACAGAACACAGGAACAACTTCTTCTCACCCACAGGGGTACCACATAAGTTTCAAGTGGGTGACAAAGTTTGGTGGCATCTACAGAGAGAACGTCTTACCAGAACCTATCAGAAACTCAGACCACTCTGACATGTTCCTTACACTAGTAACAAGGCTATGGGCAACAAAGATTTGAAGCACAACATTTCTCCATTCCTTTGCTTGCATCGAGTGTTCAATGTGGACCATCGTCGACCATACTTCCCACCATATCTGTACACATCAGAGATTGCAGAACAACTCACTAGAGACCCAACTCAGCAGAAGCTTCCTCATCTCATGGAGGAACTCAACGCAATGGGGACCATTGCTTCCTAAGGGGGGAGGAATGATCCAGGTGGATGTTGGTGGCGACCTAGATATCCCATTTGGACCCCCATAACTGTTTGTTTCAGTTTTTCAGTTTCCTTAATTATAGCACAGTTTACTATTTTTAGCAGTTTTTCAGGTCCTAAACTTCCTAAGCCGTTTTGAGGCCCTAAATGGCGTTTTTTTGGGAAATCTACCCAATGATTTTTTTTGTCAAAAAATCATCTTTTTCGTCGTAGTCCTCGGAGAGATCTTTCCAATGGGCTATCATGCGCGTCAAACGAAGATAATATGACCAATTCGCGACCTCGGGAAGTTGATGTACCATCTTACCCAAAAACGGGGCCCACAATTTGGCGTTTCATCTTCTAGGGTTATGTTTTGGAATGTGAAGGGTTTTCCATTGTTTCTCAACAATAAATAGGCCTTCGAGCCTCATTGTAACACAGCTCAGAGGCATGTAGCTGCCACATCTCTTCTCAGAGATAAGCTACCATCGCCCTAGCTGGTTTATTTCCATTTCTGTTTTTAAGCATATTTCAGTATTTTAGAGTAATGAACTGAAGTATTATTTCCGCTGCATATCTGTCTTTATGGTTATCTCTGTATTTTATTGCGTTCTTGTTTAAGTCCGGATCACATGAGGTTTTCCTCTCTTCTTAGCCCACTTTCCTTTATTCTTCTTATTACCTTTCCAATCATGCTTAGACTCAGTCTTGCACTTTGATATCTCATAACAATGCTTCAACTTTCTGATGGCTTCCCCCAATGATCTTGGCTCATCAAATTCAATATTGTCTTTGAATGACACTGACAACCCACTGATGAATCTCTAAATCTTTTCGTTCTCCTCCTTAAGGTAAGGCACATATCTCAATAACTCCAAGGATTTGCTAGTATACTCCTCACTAGTCATAGATCCCATCTTCAACTCATAGAATTCCTTTGCCCTGCCATCATAGTATCTTTCAGATAAATACTTCTTCGTGAAAAGTCTCTCAAACTCACTCCAAGTCAGCTCCTCTTTTCGAATGCCTCTGACTTTATTCACATCTTCCCACCAAAATGTCTACTTTTCCTTTAAAACTGAAAGTAGTTATCATGGCTTTCATATTCTTTGACTAATCATGCAATCTGATAAAATAATAATAATAACAATAATAATAATCAAAATAAATAAATAAATAAAAAGATTGATCCCAAGCGACCAAGCTTCTGCATCTTGTGACTTCTTCATTTCTCCATCAAATGTAGGAGTATTTTCTTTCTTAAACTTCTCTGGAAAGTACTGCTTATCACTCCTCCTATACGGGTGGTGGTGGTGATGATGATGATGTCTCTCTGAACCAGAACTAAAATAGAACCCATGGTCATTACCCCTCCTGTCAGGTGTATCCAAGAACCTACCATATCTGACTATATCATTCTTGTTAAACCTTCATCATGATTGAGAGTTGTTTCTATATGACCCATTAGTCCTTTCCTTCTATCCATGAGTGATCCTAAGCAATCCCTGTCTCTGCAAATCTGATAGACTATGAAGGATGACTGCATTAACCTTTGCCTGCTTTTATTGTGCCCTGGAAAGTCTTTTATGTGACTGAATGATCCTATCATTGTTCACCTTACAACTTCTGATCTTTGCTTTCATGCTTCTCAATGTATCTGATATGTTAGGGGAGTACTCATGACCATGTTGTTTATCTAATATGTAGGGAGAATCACGTGAGTTGTTGTCCACCATTTTTCTTTCCATATTGATATTGTACTTCCTGCAAACATACCATGTTAGATAAATCAAATATAAACATAATCAACATACCTCGGTGAAGTTTAGGGGAGGCTATCTTGTCTGGAAAATCAATCTAGATGAGCACAACATATCTATATATAATGAAATCGACATATCAATCATCTCAACATCAACATCATCAACTTCTACATGACCACAATACTGCAACAATGGCTATCACAATGCATGCATAACGAAAACATATACAACTGGCATGCATCCATGACAAACACATTTTCCCATCTAGTCCAAGTGTTGAACCTAGGAGCTTTGATACCAATTTGTGACCCCCCCTCCCACATTTACCCAGTTTCACCAGCTTGCCAGGGTAAACATGACACAAAGAGTTACCATGACATGACCCAACCTCCTAGATTCATTTAAGGTAGTGGATTAGACAACTGACCACATACTGAGATCCTACAGAGGCTATTAATCACTCAGGATCTGAAAAACCACCCCATGTGGCCAAACCATGATATGAACCTCCTTTTTTTTCCCTGCACCCACAACTGCACCCACAATAAGGCCTCCATGTGGTTGTGATTGTTGAAGAATGTGGAGCAAGAAATGTTAAATTTAGAATGTGCTAAAAATAGACTTGCTAAAAATAGCATGTCTAAAAATAGTAGTTTGGCCAGTGAGTTCATTGGCCACATTGGGTGAGAGGTGAAACTGCTAAAAATAGAAAGTTATAAAAATAACATTTTTGGGTCCCTTCCTATTTATAACAGTCCCTAGTCTATCTATAGAAAGTAAAATTAATTTTGGTCTTAACAACAGTTCGAAATATTAATTAATTAATTCAGTTGAGTTAATTAGTTAAGGAAATTCGAATTTGAAGTCTTTGTGAGCATGCACATGAGTTGTCCCATTGATTGAGGAATTTATCCTTAATTTTCTCCATTGATTGAGGGAATAAGTATGAGTTCTATAATGAGAGAATCACTTGACTTAGTTCTAACTTGTCAAGTCTAGTTAGATTATTTTAACAAGCTGCTAAAATAATAAACTATAGTTTGTTAATGCTTGCATGCATGTGACAACTATTATTTTAGATAACTGAGGATTTACTCATGGATAACTGTTGCATGTCAATTCTGTCAGAGACCTAGTTGAGATCAGATGTGGGACAATGTACTGTCAGATGCTCAGATATTTCTAGTAAGTATTCCTTGCATGGAGAAGGATCTATTATAGGAGATTGGAGGACTTGTGGCCTATATATTGAGGCCTAGGTAGTCCACGATTTACATCTTCTAATTGAAGATCATCAGAGTACAGAGAGAGTAGGATAGCTATTGAGGTGATTCTTTTTGTATGTTGAAGAGGATTTCCACTTGATTGATAATACAATGTTGGGGTTTTATGCTGGTGCTTTCCCCGGTGATATATTCTGTGTTATGTGTGATTGATTTCTCTTGATCAATTATGCATGTTTCTATTTGATGTTGCTCATGAATTTGATTATGCTTCCTCTTAATGTTTTGTAGAATCAGAACAAGTATTATGCTTTAGGACATTTCATATATCGAGTTGATCTACAAGTGGTGAAATTTCTACATGGTATCAGAGCACAGGTGATCAAGCAAGAACAATATACTGAGAGGAGATTTCAAAGTTTTGAGTTTTGGGCCGAGAGTTTGCAGAGCAGATATGAAAATTTCTATACAAAATTTTCAGAAGTAAATAGCAGATTTGGATTCCTTGCAGAAAAATACCCAAAAAAAAAAAAATCTGCTGAATTGGAGTTCGGATGAGGGAGATATTGTTGATTTAAAGTCAACTCTTTTTCTAGAAAATTTCGTGATGGCGGGAAAATGGAAATAGATCGGTGTGCTAGCCAAGAACCTGTATGCACTTGAGGTACAAGATGCATGCAAAGCCTTGAGAAGCAAGGAAAAGGTTAGATACTTGGTGGTTGAGAGGGAGAGTAAATTACCTCTCAACATGCAGAGCTAGAAGAAGTCTCAGACAATTGTGGAGGAGCCATGATTAGTGCAACAACTTCAGGAGGTTGTGGAGCAGCCACAACAGGTGAAGCTGAGTGGAGATCAAGTAGAGACATCTACTCATGCAGAGACCTCCAGTAGGGGGAAAATTTGAGCCAGGTGGGCAGAGGGATCACATGTAACCACACCTCCAAGTAGGAGGTGGGGAGATGTGGAGTGATTGTCCCAAGGAGGAGGGGCAGGATCCTTGAGGTACCCAACCTCTTGGATAAGACCTTGCTACGAGAGCCCCAATGTGGAGTAGCAGGAATTGACTGATTGAGTAGAGACAGATGCGGATGGAGTAGCAGAGAGAGCGACAGTGCAGGGAATCCTAGGACAGCGCATAGCTAGCAGGCTGCAACAATGCGAGAGGCACAAGTCTTTTGCACAGTGCTATGTGGCACAGAGAGGTGTGCAATGGTGCGAGATGCATGGAGATGTTGCAGTAGTGCAGATGTCAGAGAAGGAGCACTTGTCAGCAACATGTAGAGCTTCAACATCAGAGTATGTTCCTAGCCCAATAGAGTGGTCAATTGGGAGTGTTTTTGTTCCAAGTGTTGTTGGAGCAAGTGGACCGGGTAGATGTGTTGCATGCAGAACATTCAAGAGTTACAGGATCGGGTTTGAGAGAAAGCCTTTCTTGTTGAGAGGGAGTGTTGAAAAATGTGCAACAAGAAATGTTAAATTTAGAATGTGCTAAAAATAGAAATTTGGCCAGTGAGGTCATTAGCCACATTGGGTGGGAGGTGAAACTACTAAAAATAGAAAGTTCTAAAAATAGCATTTCTGGGTCCCTTCCTATTTATAGCAGTCCCTAGCCTATCTATAGGAAGTAAAATTAATTTTGGTCTTAACAACAGTTGGAAATATTAATTAATTAATTCAGTTGAGTTAATTAGTTAAGGAAATTCAAATTTGAAGTCTTTGTGAGCATGCATATGAGTTGTCCCATTGATTGAGGAATTTATCCTTAATTTCCTCCACTGATTGAGGGAATAAGTATGAGTTCTATGATGAGAGAATCACCTAACTTAGTTCTAACCAGTCAAGTCCAGTTGGATTATTTTAACAAGTTGTTAAAATAATAAAATATAGTTTGTTAATGCTTGCATGCATGTGACAACTATTATTTTAGATAACTGAGGATTCACTCATGGATAACTGTTGCATGTCAGTTCCGTCAGAGACCCAGTTGAGATCAGATGTGGGACAGTGTACTATCAGATGCTTGGATATTTCAAGTAAGTATTCCTTGCATGGAGAAGGATCTATTGTAGGAGATTGGAGGACTTGTGGCCTATATATTGAGGCCTAGGTAGTCCATGATTTTCATCTTCTGATTGAAGATCATTAGAGTACAGAGAGAGAAGGATAGCTATTGAGCTGATTCTTTTTGTGTGTTGAAGAGGATTTCCACTTGATTGATAATACAATGTTGGGGTTTTATGCTGGTGCTTTCCCCAGTGATATATTCTGTGTTAATATGTGTGATTGGTTTCTCTTGATCAGTTATGCATGTTTCTACTTGATGTTGCTCATGAATTCGATTATGCTTCCGCTTAATGTTTTGTAGAAGTAGAACAAGTATATTATTTAGGACATTGCATATATCGGTTTGATCTATAGGTGGTGAAATTTCTACAGTGATGCAGCTGGAGGCATCCAACCACATGCACAACACTGCTTCCATGCGGTTGTAGCGCAATTTCTCCAATTTTGAGCATGCTGTCCTAGGATTAGTGCCACCTTTTCATGCCTACATCTAGAGCACTGCCCAAAATTGCCTAAGACTTTCCATAATCGTATCTAACATGGAATTAAAGCTAAACATTCAATCTCAACTCAAAAATTGACAAAGACTGACCATAACATACTAGGCATTTCATCAAACTCATGGCAAACATGTAAGCTACAAGTCATGAATGCATATCTGATCACAAAAGTTTGAGATTCATTTGAGATTCATTGAGAAGGCCCTATGCCCTTTCCACATAGCTGCAATAACACTTATTAGTCCATATATTCATCAACCAATCAATAGCTAAACAATTCATGACATGAGCCAGAGAAAATACACATCATATGAACAACATATAACCAAAAAATAACCAACATATAAACCATGGCAACCTAGCCATAATATCAACAACATATTGCCAACATGTATACATGAATCATAGTAAAGGAATAACTCTTATTAACATATGAAATTCCAACAAAGTCAAGGACTTCCACATACCACCTGACCATAGATTAGGTTGAACCAAATCTCCCTTTCAGCCAATCACCCCCATGCCATATTCCAAGAATGAATGTGGGATAGCATAAACCTAGAAAAACCAAACCAGGGTTTCCATAGGCCAACCACCTCAACCCTCAACTAATGATTCCACCCCATGGTCAGACATCACTAACACCAACTAGATCGGTCTCTACCCGAGTTATACAGGGCTCCAAGAAATAGTAACTCAACCCACAACCTTCCCGAGATCAAGAGCATTTGTCCTACCTGGGTCCAAGGACTAGTTTCTCAACCCACCAAGGGCTTAAGAGTGTTTGTCCCAACCTAGGCTCTAGGGCTAGTAACTCAACCCACTTTGTTCCAAGGCTTCCAGAGCATTTATTCCAACCCACAACCATAAAGGATCATGAGTACCAACCAAAAAAAAATGAAATGGAGAAACCCACAACACCATGGCTATCTAGGAAATGGAAAGGAAATGTTAAAACCATTGTCAGTCCAAGCAATCATCCTTGCCAGATAGAACATAACCAGATAATCACATGCATATACCATACGTCCATAAATTAACAAGGAAATCACACATGCAACCTATTACCTGCAAAGAAATCGATTTGTAGTTGTTGATCAACCTATTCCCTTCCGCTTTCCTACTTTCCCTTGCCCTTTTCTCCAAATCTAAAGTATGCCAAAGTTCTTCAAGAAAAATCCAAGTGTGCAAGAGTAAGAGAGAATAGAAGAGAGCTCCAAGCTAAAATTGAAAAAAAAAACCTAACCAGACAAAAGCCGTGAATTGATCCTCAGAAGACATTTTATCATTGAGGCCTTTATTTTATTCATTTTTCCTTCAATTTCCTCCTCATGCAAACCTGTGTCTCTTCACCTTCCTTTTCTCCTATTTTCCATTATTTTCATAAATAAAAAACCAATTATTTCCACTTTGCCTTTGCCAATTTACTTAGCCATAAATTAATCACCTGTGATACCCCATCACTATGTTTTGCCCAACATGCAGCTTGGGATACATGTCCCGTGACCTTGATCTTATATTTATTTACATTGGAAATCGACCAGGGGATGTTACAAACCGCTTCCCCCTTGGGGGAACACTGTCCTCGGTGTTTAATGGCACTTATAAAATAGCAAAACACATGTTGCCCATGGAGATTTATAACACAACACATTGCAACATTTACATCATATCATGCTGCTAAAGACATAACCAAAATATCATGAACACCATACCGCTTATTAGAGCTTTATAACACAACTTTATATAGTGTTTACATACATATGCATATATGGACATAACAAAAATACACCATCAAAACATATATGAGAATAAATATGCTCAACTAGAAAATAGAGAAGGATACACAAACCACATTTGATCAACCATCTCCCATGTTGCTTCATCATACCCAAAGTTCTTCCACTACACTTTAACTTGCTCGATTGCTTGATTCTAGAGCATGAGCATCTTTCGCTGCAAAATGAACTGAGGTTCTGGATAGAATTATCCTTCTAGTTCCACCTGCAATAGAGACTAATCAATGACATAATCAACATCTTTCACATACTTCTTAAGCAATGAAACATGGAAAACACCATGGAATTTCACTATAGGAGGTAGTGCAAGTTGTTAGGTGACTAGTCCAATCCTCTCAAGGATCTCGAAAGGCCTGCAATATCGAGGTGCCAACTTAGCACATGATCCAATCCTCAAGGAGCTCTTCTTGGGATTGATGCGCAATTACACACGCTCCCCAACTTGAAACTCCTTGAATACCCCGTGCTGATCTGCATAACTGTTCTACCTGTCCTGTGCTGCCTTTAGATTCTTCTTGTTAACTTGCATTTCATGTTCCATCTCTGTTAACATATATGGTCTAATCAATACCTTGTTCACTGGATCATTCCAATGTAGAAATTATGACTGTAAATTAAGCTGATAATGCAATATAACTAAAGAAAAATACTTTAATCTACTTCTACAATCAAACTTGCAGAAGCTTAATAATTTTGAGCAAGATCAAGATGAACACATATAACTAAAAGAAGAATCAGTGTACATGAAACATAGAAGAACACTCTAGGGAAAGCCTCAGCTAAAAACCCCGCTATATGTATTATCATACAAGTGGAAATATATCAGGATTACACAAAGCCTTAGCTCTCACAGCTAGCTAGCTCTCAATACAATCCTCCTAGACGCTCACAGGCAAACAAGGCTTCTCACAAACCTTCTCCTCTGCCCTCCAAGCCTCCTATTTCCTTGTGCAATTTCCCCCGGGTGATCCTCCTATTACCAAGTGTAACACTGATCACTCACACTGATCTCATACCTTGTAAAACTGTGCAATCCTCAAGGAACCTTATTCCTTCTGCATGCATGAGTTTCCTTTATAGGAGAAAACATGCAACTGATAGTACAATTTCCTTGACAATTAGCTGAACTGGGTTTTTCTCAGAATAGACATGCATGAGTTAATGATGAGAGAATCTTCAGTTATCTAGAGTACACTAGTTGGATGCATGCATGCCTTAACTGACTAAACTCACAATTAGTTCCTCAAATAGTTTGGAACTAATTGAACTAGAGTTAACTCAGTAAACTGAGCTAACTATTTACAACTCAAATACAACTCAATCTGATCTCCTTAATTAAAGGATAATTTCCTTAATTTAAGGGATATCTGTTGCATGACTTCACAAAGTCTTCTAACTTGAATTTCTCCAACTAATTAACTCAAGAGAATTAATTAATTATTTTCAAGCCACTAGTGAGACTAAATTTGAATTTTAATTCAAGGACAAATTAAAATTGGAATATTCTGGATTTTATTTTTAACATTTCTTGTTGCTATTTTCAACACTCCCTCTCAACAAGAAAGGAATTCAACTCGATCCTGATCCTGAACCTTTGGAATGTTCTGCATGCAACACTTCTCTCTAGTGTTGTTGCTCCAACAACTCTAGAAACAAAAAAAACATCCAACTTGAAATAGTATGATGCATCTGTCATCAAAGTCTCTAACTGCTATTGCCTTTGTCAACTAAAAACTCTACGCTTCTGCCGACTCAGCCTTCCTGCACTGTTGTCAATCCTTCTCTATGCTCTTTAGTATTTAACTTCTCTAGCCTCTGTCACTTTGATCTCTAACTACATCAATCCCACTGATTCCTCCCGCTACTATGTACTTTGGGCTCCCGTAGCAAGGTATGATCCATGAGATAAAACCTCTCAATGGACCCTGCCCAATTTCAACCTTCTTGGGACTATCACTTTGCATCGCCCCACCTCACACCTGGAGGTATGGCTGCATGTGATCCCTCTTCCCACTTGGCTCAAAATTTTCCCCCTACTGGAGGTCTCTGCATGAGTGAATGCCTCCACTCGGTCTCCTCTCAACATCTCCAATTGTGACTCCTCCACAATTGTCTGAGACTTCTTCTAGGACTGCATGTTGAGAGGTAATTTACTCTCCCTCTCAACCACCAAATCTCTACCATTTGCCTTGCTCCTCAAGGCTTTCCATGCATCTTGAACCTCAAGAGCATATAGGTTCTTGACTCATGAACCGATCAGTTTCACCTGTCTCATGGTGATGTGTCTAAGGAAGACCTTTCCCTTACTGAAACAACATTGTAGACTTTGTCCTCCAACATCATTATTGATAGCAAATTCTTCTTTAGTCCAGGCACATACTTCACATCTGTCAAGGTGATAAGAGCTCCATGCTCCCTCTGAAAAGCAACCGTGCCCACTCCTGAAACATTATACCTTTCATCGTCACCCATCTCTATGTGCACCTTGAGGTCTTTCTCCTCCAAGGTACTGAATAAATTTTTATCGTCGATCATGTGGAATGAGGCTCCACTGTCAAGATACAAACCACAACCCACCATCGATGACACCATGCATGCGATGAGGGTAAAGTCTATCTTGAATTGAGAGGCTAATGCATCACCTTCCGATCCTTCAGAGGATCACTTCTTGGACTTCTTCGATGGGAATTAGTCGCATAATGACCCATTTCATGACAATTAAAGCATCTCACTTTAGACTTGTCAACCTTCTTCCCTCCATGAAAAGAATTTGATTCGGAATGGGACACCTTCCCCTTCCCTTTCCTTGCCTTACTTGCTAAGGCAAGATTTTCTTCATCATCCTTGGATGAAGAACCATCTCGTGTGCTCCTCTTGATTTCCCCCTGCATGAGATCTGACCACAGTCATTCCCAATCCGACAGTTTCTCCCTTCCATTCACAGAGTCCTGGTAGTTATTCAACTCTTTGGAAGGCCAAGGAGAGTGAGGCTCACCATATCATCATCAACAGTAGTTATTCCCACACTACTAAGCTCATCTTTGCAAGTGGTGAGCTTGTTCAAATATGTGGAAATAGTATCGCAGTTCTCCATCATGATTCTTCGAAGCTTGTCCTTGAGTGCCAATTTCCTTTAGTCACTACTATTCTGGTAGAGGTCCTTCAATGTCTTGAACATTGAATATGGAGTATCCTTCCCATGGAGGCTCGAGAAAATATGGTCTCGAATTCCCTCAAGGATGATTCGTCTCACCCTCGCCACACACTTCTTCCATTCAACCAACTCTTGTGCATTAGTTGAACATGGCTTTGGGATTTCTTGATCAATGAAATCCTTTAAGCTGTTGTCTTCTAATACACCCTCCATGCGATCTTTCCATGCTATGTAATTTGAGCTACCATCCAAGGCATACTTGAGTCTCAAGCCATAGAATGCCATAGACCAACCTTGAAGTATGAGATGAATTCGATTTGCGCCTGCAACCCTGAAATTCAAACCTCGAATTCTCTTCTCCGTATACTGTTCATAGCTCCGATAAACATGGCTCTGATACCATGTAGAAATTCTGACTGTAGATTAACCTGATAATGCAACATGACTAAAGCAAAATACTTTAATCTACTTCTACAATCAAACTTGCAGAAGCTTAACAATTTTGAGCAAGATCAAGCTGAACACATATAACCAGAAGAAGAATCAATGCACATGAAACACAAAAGAATACTCTGGGGAAATCCTCAGCTAAAACCCCGCTATTTGTATTATCATACAAGTGGACATATATCAGGATTACACAAAGCCTTAGCTCTCACATCTAGCCAGCTCTCAGTGCAATCCTCCTGGATGCTCAAAGGAAAACAAGGCTTCTCACAAACCTTCTCCTTTGCCCTCCAAGTCTCCTATTTCCTTGTGTAGTTTCTCCTGGGTGATCCTCCTATTACCAAGTGTAACACTGATCACTCACACTGATCTCACACCCTGTAAAACTGCACAATCCTTAAAGAACCTTATTCCTTCTGCACGCATGAGTTTCCCCTATAGGAGAAAACATGCAACTGATAGTACAATGTCCTTGACATTTAGCTCAACTGGGTCTTTCTCAGAATAGACATGTATGAGTTAATGACGAGATAATCTTCAGTTATCTAGAGTACACTAGTTGGATGCATGCATGCATTAATTGACTAAACTCACAATTAGTTCCCCAAACAATTTGGAACTAATTTAACTAGAATTAACTCAGTAAACTGAGCTAACTAATTACAACTCAAATACAACTCAATCTTATCTCCTTAATTAAGGGATAATCTCCTTAATTTAAGAGATAATTATTGCATGACTTCACAAAGACTTCTAACTTGAATTTCTCCAACTAATTAACTCAAGATGAATTAATTAATTATTTTTCAAGCAGCCGGTGAGACTAAATTCAAATTTTAATTCAAAGAAAAATTAAAATTGGAATATTCTGGATTCTATTTTTAACATTTCTTGTTGCTATTTTCAACATCCAACTGATAGGAGTATTAGAACTCTGCTCATAAATTGCCTCAAACAAACTCATCCTCAAAGATTCTCAATACCCATTATTGTATACAAGCTCCACTAGTGGAATATACGCTTCCCACTTTTGTTGCTGATGCATAACATACATTATCAACATGTTCTCAAGAATCTATTTAACCCTCTTTGTATGTCTATCTATCTACGGATGATAAGCTGTACTAAAAGCTAACTTTGCCCCCAAACTTGAAAACAACTCCTTCTAAAACCTGCAAGTGAACTTGGCATGGCACAATCTTCCTAGGAATACCATGTAACCTCACTATCTCCCCAATGAAGATCTGAGCTACTGATGAGCCTCGGTATTGCAACAAGAATGTTGCAACTCCCAAGGGTACCGACTTTAATTATCAACTCGAGGTTCATACAAACTTAAGAGGTATTGGCACTATATGTGCATCATACAATGTGTCCTTCCTTTGTTGTCATGAGAGGAAAGAAATGTTGCCTATTTGCAGGAATGAAAGGCTGAATTTAAAAATGCTTGTGAAGTAACATGAAATCCTTTATCTACTTATTAACACACTTTGGTTGCCAAAGAACACTATTTTAACCCTATTTGTCACATGTGATGTTTTAGCTAATGTAAGCATGAACTCTGATCTAGAGAGTACTAACTATTGTGTGCATGTGTAAATATAAAATAACTCATTTTTTAATATTTTTGCTTTATAAATGCAAATGTTAATCTTTCCTTGTTCTTTGGCAGGGGAGAAAGGTATGGAGGAAGAGGGTTAAAATGGTCTTGATGGCATGGAGGTCAAGTAGAGGTCTAATCCCAGCTTCAATGATGATTTTTCTCAATTCGGGCTCAAAACATGTCGCTACAAGATTTCCTACAGGATGTACTAGTTCTCCTACAAGATTCCCTATTTTACTACAGGATGTTACATATTTACTATACGAAATTATAATTCATCGAATGACCAAGCAAATCAAATCCAAATTGGATGGGGAATTTTTTTTATTGACTAGGATGTCTTAGGTCTCCATTCCAAGTGGAATCATTCAAAAAGACCTCTGTTAACCCATACTAAAAAATAACAGAAAATTACTAGTCGAAAATCTAGAAATTCGAGAACTAATGAGCTAGTAAATATATAAAATGCCTAACCTAATCAAGTGCAAATGCAATGGAGTAAATTTTTTTATGAACTAGAATGTTTTTTTGATCTAATGCAAGTGGAACCAATTTTATTGAAGCTCATTAGCATGTTCTAAAAAATATCAAAAATATATTGTTCTTTGCCACAAAGGAGTTCCAGAAATCTAGATCTGGGAATAAGAAAGCTAATCCAAATATCTCAATGATTGCTACAAACTTCCAAAGATTTTCCAAGGATGAAATGATGTTTGTAATCCTGCAAAAGGACTTATATCAACCATTTAACCTAATCCTACAACATGCAATCATTAATACTAAATGTTGGAATAGAAAGAAATAAAAACAAGAGATGCATGTGAATAAGAAGCGAAAAGAAGGAAAAAAAGAAAATTATACAAAAGGGCTTTGAGGCCCCTGGGATTGCCAATCCCAAGTAAAATCAGAGACCTATGGAGGAGAACAAGATTTAGAAGTTGAACATGACACCAATCTTCATTATTTTCATCAATACAATTACATCCCTGCAAGAAAATACAATGGAGTTGCAGAAATACAAGTTCTTTCCACAAGAACACTAATAAAAATCTATCCTTGTAGGCAAATTTGACTTGGTACTTATACAAATGATTAGGAATCATTCCCCATGAATGGAGGAGGTTTTCCCCACCAAAATCCCTTGATTAGTGGATCTGGTTCTAGTACTAGGAATCTGCATTAAATGGCAGGGAACACATTCCTCGATTTTCTCAATCATTGGAGTTCCACAATATGTGCCATAATTCCATTATATCTTGTTGATTTATTATTTAATAGTGATATTCCTATAGTAGGGAGCAAGTCCCTAAATTATCTCCTCCAAATCTTCATAATATGCCCAATATTCTCATAATATTCCACAAAAGTAAATAATATTAGGCACAAATATGCAATTATTCATAAACTTTCCTAATGAATATATTAAAGCTAAAAATACATTATCTAATGCAAAAAGAGAGGCTTAATGTGCTAAAGGATGGCCATAGGCCTTAATCTATGTTTAATTTAGAGGCATGGGCCTTAATTTATGTCTAATTTAGAGGTCCATCAACTACCTCATTAGCTAAATTCGTAGACTTCAATAGAATGAAGTGAGCTACTTTAGTCAACATGTCAACTACAACCATAATAGAGTTATGTTATCTAGATGTCCTTGACAAACCTGTAATGAAGTCCATGGAAATGATCTCCCATTTCCACTTTGGAACCGAAATAGGCTGCAATAAACCACTTGGATGCTTACACTTTGATTTTACCTGTTGACAATCCAAACACCTCGCAACAAACTCAACCACCTCTTTGTTAATGTCTTTTGGTATCCTGAGTGACCTAAATACAACTTAACATAAAATTCCCACAAGATAAGCTTCTTGATCTCACTATTGTCTAACACATAGATCATGTCCCTAAATCTAATGAAACCATTTGCAGTGAGATAATAATCCACATCCTGTTCACTTGCACCCTATTGTTGTAACCTGTGCTTAAGTTGTTGATACTTGTCATCTTATTGTCCTACTTGTAAGATCTGATCTTGTAAATCTATCCCATTTGAACTTGTAGATGTAATTTGATTTACCTATACTTTTCTACTCAGAGCATCTGCAACCTTGTTTTCTTTGCCCTTAATGTACATGATCTCAAAGTCAAACTCACGAGCATAACCAACCCCCTTGCTTGCTTGTCATTCAGATTAGGTTGATCAAACAAGTACCTCAACCCACTGTGATCACTCATCGAAATGAACTTCCTGCCAAGAAGATAGTGTTTGCACATCTTCAATGCATGAATGATCACTGCCAACTCAAGATCATGATTCACGTAGTTTTGCTCATGCTCATTCAATTTCCTTGACCTGTAGCATACTACCTGTCCTTCCTGCATCAGACTCCACCAAGTCCTCTCTTGCAAGCATATGTACATACTACAAACTCTTTGTCTAGATCTATAACCCTTAAATATGGAGCATTTGTAAGCAATTGCTTCAACTGCTCAAAACTAGCTACACATTCCTCTATCCATTGAAATATATTTCCTTTTCTCTACAAAGATGTAATAGGATAGGAAATTTGTGAGAAGTTCCTGATGAATGATCTGACCTCATCCACATTCCTAGGTGCTGCCCATTCCATGATAGCTTTGATATTTTTCGGATCCACCGCTATACCTTCCTTGGAAACCACATGCCCCAAGTAATGAACTTTTGTCTAAAAGAAACTGCATTTACAAATTTTGGTATACACATGATGCTCTCTTAGAAACCTTAACATTGAAGTTATATGTTCTACATACTCTTCCTCAATTTTAGGATATATCAATATGTCATCAATGAATACTATCACAAATTTGTCCAGATAAGGATGCAACACACTATTCATCAAACATATGAAAGTAGTTGGAGCATTAGTCAAACCTAAAGGGACCACAACGAACTCATAATACCCATACCTGGTCCGAAAATCAATCTTGTAGATGTCCTCTTTTTTGATGCGTACCTGATGATATCTTGATCTCAAGTCGATATTCGAGAACAATGTTGCTTGCATCATCTGATCAAAGAAGTCATAAATCCACGACAAAAGGTACCTGTTCTTAATCGTCACCTTGTTCAACTGCCAGTAATCAATACACAACTTAAGAGTAACATCCTTCTTCTTCACAAAGAATACTGGTGCACCCCAAAGTGACACACTTGGCCTAATGTGTTGTTTGTCAAGCATTTCCTTCAATTGTAGCTTCAGTTCCACTAACTCTATAGTGCTCATCTTGTACGATGCCTTTAATGTTGGTGTTTCTCCTGGCATCAACTCAATAGAAAAGTCCATTTCCCTATGAGGCAGTAACTTTGAGATCTCTGCTAGAAATACATCCTAAAATTGCTGCAAAATTAGATACATCTTCAAGACTTTATCATCCTTAACATCCTTCCCTTTATCACTAGAAATATGAATTGCGAACAAGACACACCCTTTCATGCTACTAAAATTTGCCTGCATAACTATGACCATTCTCACTGATGTAAGATTTTTCTTACCTTGCAAGATTCTCTTCTCTCCATCATCATCAAAGCACTCAATAACCTTATCATAACAATCCACCTTAGTCTTGTGAATGTAAAACCTTAGTCCTGTGAATGTACAACCAATCCATACCCAAAAACATATTATATTATCCCAATGGAAGCACATGTAGATGTGCTAATGCAGACATACCGTTTAACTCAAACACATAAGATCTTACCCAATGATAAAATATTTTCTTGTTACTTGTAGCCAATTGCACTAGACAAGACTCTACATGCACCTGTTTATAACTATATTTAGATCCAGGATCAATCAAAATAGAAACAACTTGATCATGAATCTTACCTTCCATCTCGATAATGGATGCATGATGATCAACCTACCTAGTATCCAATGCCGCATAAATTTGAGGAATACTTTGTCCAAAATCCCCAAGGGAAGATAGCTCCAATATAAACTGAGAAAAATATTAACCAGAAAAAAGATATGAACTAATCCTTAGAAGCCTTTTTATCATTGAGGCCTCTATTTTCTTCATTTTCCTTCATTTTTCCTCCAATTTCCTCCTCATGCAAATTTGTATCTCTTCACCTTCCTTTTATCCTAATTTCCATTATTTTCATAAATAAAATGTCAATTATTTTCATTGTGCCTTTGTCAATTCCTTTTACAATTTCCTTACCCATAAATTAATCACTAGTGATACCCCATCACTATGTTTTTCCCAACATTCAACTTGGAATACCTGTTCCATGACCTTGGTATTATTTGTATTCACATAGGAAATCAATGAGGGGTTGTTACAATATTGCTCGAGAAATCTTCAATTTCCTGCCTAACATAATTTCTTCCCTTTGTTCCTGCAAATGATCCTACAAAAGGATTTTGTGCACTCTTACCAAGAAGTCCAAACTATGGTACAATCATGAATAGATGGTTATGATGTTTTCGACATAAGTGGAAAGTTGTTTGTTTCCCTATACAAGCATTCTAACCTTAGCCCTTTCCAATTCTCTGTCTTGCCTTATTTTCATGGCTAATTTGTATGGTGCATTTTTGTACTTAGTGCCCCATTCTTGGATCTCATCGATTGCTACATAAATTACCTTCAAAACTTTCACATTCTTCCGCAATCATTTTTGCATTGCATGCAAGGGCACCACCACCTTATGAAGGGTGATCATTTCTCCATACAACTATCTCATAGTGTTACCTACTGATTGAAATTCCTCACCTATAGATGCTCGCAACTCCCTCATGTGAGAATCAGTGTAAGAAAACCTTTGGTTCTCAGCAAGGATATGATTAATCTTTTGCCTTGCAGAAGCTAAATCTTTTTCCAATTGTTTATTTTCTTCCATAAAGAAATCTATGTTTACTTTTGTAGCTTGTGCAAAGGCTAAGTTTTATGCTTCGACTATATTTAGATTCTCTTTGGTATTTAGTACAATCATTGTTTCTGTATGGATGGAAACAGGATGGACTCGGTCATTAGGAAAATATTTGCACCTTTTATGCACTATTTTGTTCTTCAACTAATCATAGGCAAGGTTGGAATATCCATGAGCATATCATAGTCTAGACAAGATATTACTATCTTAGTGAATGAGATGTGGCCTCCAATAAGAGGAGGCGAAGGTTGACTGTTGTTTTGTTTTGCGATGGGAAAAAGTTCGACGTCTTGGTTATCCTCCTCTCATTCAACCTCCATGTCTTGGGCCTGTATTTTCTCCTCTATTTCTCTTACAAATTCCTCATCCTACTTTTGCTTGCTTTCTTCATCCACCAATTGTTTTTGTTGTTCTTCCTCAAACTTTTTATGTCTCGCTTCTTCTTCTTTGTTATTGTTCATGCATGTATTCTTTTTCTTTCCTTTCTTGTTCCTCTTTTTGTATATGTTCCTCCTCCTCTATCTTTTTTTCTTCCCATTGCTTCTTCTTTAATTATTTTGATTGTTTTCTCCTCTTTTCTACTGCAATGGATGCTCTCAGAATAACAAGATCTACTTTGAACTTTTGGCTCCACTCTACTACAATATTATGCACAATTTTGCTCTTGTACTTATAAATGATGACTAGAGTGGGCACTTACTATTGTTTCCCATCCTTGACATCATTCGACTCGAGAAATGCAATAGAAGGGCCTACCTTACTGCTTGGTGCATGTAGTTGGGAAGCATTGTAACAATTATTTATCTTCTCTTCCTCTTTTAGATAATAAGACTCATGAAGCTAGGAAAAAATTAACTTGGCACAATGTCTTTTACATACTCCCTTGGGATCATATATGTGAAATTTCATCTTACCGAACTTAAGGCGGGAAAGTTCTTAAACTTTATCTTTTGCGGCCTTTAAGCTCTCGAGCTCATAGGATCCCACTTGTAGAGGGAAGGAAGGCTAAGGTGCCTTCTTCTTCTTTTGAAACAACTGAGATACACCTATGCTAAGTTAATAAGCAACTTTTGACATGACCATCTTATCAGTCACATACCTTGGAAAAATATGTGGAGACTTTTGAGAACTGAACACTCTGAGGTATGTGTCTTGAGGTAAGGAAAACTGATCTGCTATCTTTTCCACTGCTTTCCTAGCCTCGTGGGACATGCACGGATCTTTCTTCCTCAAAGATCATATGATATAGAGCCATAAATAAGTGCTCAACAAGTTTCTTATATACCCCTTTGTAACTGTACTTTGACAATATTTGCAATACACATTTATAGGGAGCTCCCTCGGGGTCCACCTCCATTCTAGACTTGGGTATTCATGGCGAGCACAAACGCCATCCAATAAGTAGGCATGCATGTAAAATTGTGGCTCCTTGCCCTTAGATGGTTCTTTTGCCTTGTTCAAATTAACCCTCAACTATTGGGATAACAAATGTGAGCAATTGAATATTTTTCCTTCTTTGATGAACAAATACAACACGAAGATCCACCCTTTGGCACAAGATCCAATATCCTTCCGTTTATAAATCTTGTGGTACATAGCCATCAAGTACCGCTAAAATATTATGAGAGACTTAGTCTTATAAGTACTACCAAGATTTTAGAGAAACTTAGCTGGCTCCCGCCACCATGAATTGATCGCTTCTCTAGTGTCCAGATAACTCCAAGTTGCATAAAATTAAGAATCAAAGTGTTGCTCGGGCTTGGGAAAGTTATAATATAAGCGAAAGAAACGTGGCTGGTATGAGGAAAGTTGCTACCCATTGACACTGTTGAGCACCATGTTATTAGTTTCTAGACCCTGCAATATCCACTTGATGACATCGACAAAAGGAAGCACTGGATAACTGTAGGCAACTCTGTGGAACTTTGACTTCTGAATATTCTCATAGAATTCTCTATCTTCCAGATATTCTACAAACTACTTTGAATTGAATAATTTTTTTATAGTGATCCATGTGGCAGTAGCGTCTTTGTCGATAAAGCATTGAGTGTCTGACAATATAGGAACTCTTGTCAAGGTATTGTCAATGTCATAATCAATATTGCTTTTTATGACCTCCTTAGATGATCCCATCTTCGAAGGCATGGTGCTAGTGGAATATGAAAGACTAATGTGTCCTAGATCTACAGTACCTGGTGAACAAGATGCACTCATGGAAACTAAGTTTTAGTTTCACAAGAGATCAACTAATCTAACAATTTCCATGAAGAAGATAGCCAATGAGAAGAGGGATTGTGAAATGTTGTAGAATAAGTGAGGTAGAATGACCTCAGCAGTCATTGGAAATGCAAATTGCACAACATCAAAGGAATGATTACGCAGTTCTTTATTGCAAGGGAGGTTCACTAAAGACAGGATTTTCACAATGCGTGATTATTGCTAGAGAGAAGGACCTAGACTGCACAGTGCACAGTTGAAAGGGATAGGAAGGTCTCCCTACTAAGTGTGATTGCGCAATACCTAGCTAGGGGACTGAGTGATTGCATAATGTGTATTTGCATATGGCATGAGGTTGTCACTACTCGAAGAAATTGTACAATGTGCAGTTATGGAGGGAAGAAGACCCAGAAAATTGCGCAATTTTCTTTGGCAGAAGGGTAGGCTCCATATTTGTTGACTAAAGAGGAAGAATGTGGACCATCTCTAGATTCATACAAACAAGTTACTCACATAAAGAAAGCAAGATAATTAAAGGAAAATGACATGCATGTATAAATACACCCAATAACAATAATTACTTGTAGGCGAAAAGAAAAGGAATGTGATTCGACACTTAAAAAGAAGTTCAAAAGACTGAAATGACACTTGTAAAAGCTAAGAATAACACAAACTACACTTACTATAAGAAAATCAGGACAAACCAACACTTGTGAGAGAAAAAGTGACAAAAGCAAAAACAAATGTGCGAAAAGCGACAGTTGAGAAACTTACTCGGAAAAACAGCGCAAATGGAATCCAAAGCTCCTTGTGCTTGTGAGAATGAGTAGAGCTTTAAAGACAAGTTTTAGAATGAGCTCTATGATAAATTTCTTATATATATGAGAATCCACAAGATTAGGGTTAGGGTTTTAGGTGCACATGCCTAAAATCAAGTAGCCACTATTAGATGAATGACACATGTCAGATGATCAAATTAGAAACACATGCCACACTATCAATTAGAATTGCACATGGTTGTCTTCAGGAAGTGTGCATTTCCTATTTTCTAGGAGTGCACAGTTGGTTTGCTCCGGGAACCGTACAATTCACTAGATCAGTGGGTTGCATAGTTTTCTCCCTTAATGGATTTTGTAGTTCATTGTCATTAGGGACTACACAATTTTCTCTTGCAACTGATTGCGTAGTTGCTTGTCTCAGTGGATTGCGTAGTTCACTTCGACAAGGGGTTTTGCAATTCACTCTCACAGAGGATTGCGTAATCTCTTAAAGTAAGGCATGCAAGAAATTCCATCAAGGCAATACTTAGCTTGTTTAAAAAAAAAAAAAAGGTGCTTTGTCTACCTTCAGAAGTTGTGCAACTATTGTCGACAAGAACTGACTGTCATTGAGGAGTTCCCAGTAGTTATCAAAGGGAAAGCATAATTAGGACATCACAAGCTTAACATGACAAAATGAGTTATTGCGACACTTAGTAAAGTAAGAAGAAAACTTGACACAAGTTGAAAGGATAATTCTTATGATCAAAGGGAAACTCCAAAATCAAAGCATAAGAAAAATTTTGGAAGGGGATTGTAGCAACTACAACACTTGGTGACACACTGGAAGAACTCCAACTTCTTTGTTTAGATATTAACTATACGCATAGATTCTAGCTTTTAGGATGTATTGTTTTATCCCATAGATCACTATAAATTCCTTACTTAGCTTGATTAATGATGTCATCTCTTCTATTCCTCTAACCACCCAAACACTTTCATAGATAAGCCAATCTTCAATTTTTTTTCTTCGGTTAGAAGTTAGGGGTATGTAAAAATGTGAGTGTAAGATGTTGGAGTTTTATTATCATCTCTAGTGTTGCTCGGGTTTCAGCGTGCCCGTTTAGTACCCCAACAAAGTCACTTCAAGGAATCATAAGCATTGCTTCTCTGGTAGCGAGCCTGTTCAGTACCCTGGTGAAGTTGCTTGCTTCACCTCTCTGTGCAAAAAGCCTTTCACTTCTTTCATCGGTTATTTATTTTACAGCTTCATGTGCATTAGCATTTATATCACCAAGGGTGGAAGAGGGATCCCCTCTTAGTTAATATGCAATAGAGGTTGTTCCCAGTTTTTAGAGACTCTTAAGTATATACCTCTAAAGTAAGTTAGTTCGCTTAAGTTTCCTCCTTTCCCTTATATACTCGATTGAGTTAACATTTTAAACTAAACAAATATAGAAGGCTAAATTAAGGAAGAAAATCCTATAATAGATACAAACATCATAGATCTGCTAAGGTTTCCTCTTGGAAAGAAATGTATTTTCCATCTAAGCGTCACAGACTAAAAAATATGCAAGGCCCAATACAAAGAAAGGGATAAACAATTAACCAAGCATTAATAGTTTTACAATGTCCTCTCGAACTTTTCCCTACTTATTGAAGGCCAAACCACACAACTTTCATACAAACCTTATTACAATCAAACTTCAAAGAAAAGAGCAAAATGAAAATACAAATGAAAGAGACGACAATCAAAACAAAGCGAGAAGGAAAACTATACACAACCTACTCCTAAACTAAGAAAAGGAAGGTTAGGATTATGTAAAGTGAAATTTCCAATGTAATCGACGAAGCAATTCTTGACCTATACAGGCGAGGGAATGAACCATGAGAAACATTGTTTATCACAACGAGAAGGAGAAAAGTTAGACCAATAGAACTTGCACCAAGACTCGAAGGCAAGACACATTAGCAAAAAAGTGTAATAAGAGAGCTTGGGCTAAACCACCTGCAAGTGCATCTTGATGGTCATACACATATTGATAGCTTCTCATGAAAGTACATTCATTGAAACTTCCAATCTTGGAAAACATAAAGAAAGATCGAAGCTTGTTACTAGCAAATGGGCTTGCCAAGTAAGATTCTTCTAACCAATTGATGATCATATCATGATGACAAGGTGAAGAATCTTCAGATGGAAAGAAAGATTGGTTTTCAACATTTTCGGTCAATTCATGAAGATTTTCCTGTGATGGAATTTTGATCTGATCATGTTCATAAATTTTACCAAGATTGCAAGATCTTGACATAACCATTAGCAAGGGCTGAAGTGCCTCGAATTTTTGACAAGTTTCTTAACTGTCAAATGGTGCATCATCGAATACTGGTGACTTGGAAAGATCAACAAGTGAATATGCAAAGTCATCATTAGGTGTGTCAATGAACACGTTAAAAATGCCACTAGCTTGATCATATTTCACATTCAAATCCAGGGACTTTTCAAGGTTGGATGAATCAACCGAAGAATTTGCTTTAAGTACAAGGAATCACAAATTCTGCTTCTTCACAAGTAAAAAATGAGGAATGAGACATATTATGAACAATCAATTCCACCCTTTCTTCATACCACTCTTGATTATGATCAAAGCTGGTAATATGAAGACCATAAATATTTAAAAGAATAATTAGTGGAACAGATTCATTAAACATGCCAGGGAAGTGAGTTAATGGTGAAGAAGGGAGATAAAAAGTGAATGAAATATAATTTATAATAACTGATCCATATTCACAATATGAGGTCCACACATAATCATCATAAGAGATATCATGAGTCTCTTGTTCTTCCACTCAAACAACAACATCATCATGTACTTGCTCACTATAAAATTTAGATAAAACTAGCGAAATAGGTTGATCGGGTGGATCAAGACAAAGAGGATCATGAAAAATGGTTGGTGGAAAGGTGTATCTTGAAGAAGCAATATCATTAATCAAATCAGATTCAAGGTTTATTTAAACATGCATTTGAATTTTGATTATGAGGGGAAGGTGGATATGGGACTTGATCAACAATCTGATCTCCAAGTTTTCCAATCTCAACATTAGTGCATGGGGCTGCTTCATTTGACAAAGAAATGAAATAACATGAAGAGACACATGAAATATTATATTCTTCCTTTGTAATCTTAAGTGCTTCGTAACTAAGAAAAGTTGGGAGACTTGTAAGAGATTCAAAACTAAGAGGATTCAAAGAAATCTACACTAGATATTGAATTTTTTCTTTCATAAAATCCCAATCAATTTCTTCCTCTTAAAACTCATAACTAAATGAAGAAAGCGATCAAGAAAATCTTCCAAAGATTCATCAAATTTCATCTGAAGGCAAACAATCTTCTTATATACACTTTAATAATCATACATGTCAAAATCTCGGTGAAGCTACATGACAAGTTGTTTAAAAGAGTGAATAGAAGCGGTCGACAATGTATAACACCATTGTTTAACACAACCTTCAAGAGTGAGAATGAATAACCTACAAGAAACATCCTCCCAGTTAACCTCAAAAGAATCACAAAATTCAAGAAAGTGGAGGGTGTGCTAAAGAATGATTGCTTCACCCCCGCCATTAAACTCTAGATTTGGCAAGTTACTAATTATCCGCGCAGGAAATTTCAAATTTGAACTCTAGAAAAACATCTTGATATTATGATTTGGGAGGAAGCCATTCAACATGAATGATTAAAACCAAAACTCACGAGCTTAGCTTGTCATCTAGCGCTCCTTCTAGTACCAAGTATTGAAGGTGCTAGAAATCCATCAACCAAGGCGGTCTCCCCGATATGAAGTCCCAATTAGAAATCACACCATTTCAAGTAGGAACCCCAACCATAAATACGGTTGGTTGCTATAACCATGATGTTAAAGATGTGTCTTGGCTGCAATTAACACATAAGAAGACATACAAATATCTTTGGTGTCAGCAAGTAATTAAACTTTGTATACTATTGATTGTAATGCATAAGAGGTTCTTCACATGAAGGGAAGGAGAGTGAACCTCTAGAAGAAAAGTAGTAGTACTATCCTATAAGAGGCATGCACATATGAAACATTTGCTAGTTATCCTACAAAATAGTCCACAAGATAATAATGATCATGAAAGCAAATAAAACACACATCCAACAAGAAACATACTAAAGTTAACAAAACAGTTCATTGACATTAGCATGAATGAGATAACATATACCATAAAAATTTAAAGAATAGTCTTATAACATCCATGATACATGCATGAAAGTGTGTTGGCTCTTAGAGCTATTGATCATTAAGTGAAAATTCAAAGTATATAATACAATGATATGACACTAACCCCAATAGTTGAACATGAAGTTACTTCTTGCTTCTCCAAATAATGATACTGACTCCTATGCTAGACTAGAGAAGCCAATGCTACTAATATCTAGTTCCAAGCCCCTTGTTTGAGTTATGAGGGTTTATTATAACATATGAGGTGACCTTTCACCTTCCCTTGTGACCTTTGAGCTCCTTCATGACTCTTGAGGTTCTTTTATCTCTATTCTATCTAACAACTCCTCATATTGCATATTTGACTCTTGGACTTCCATTTACATTTACATTTCTCATTATTTTCTAAATATAAAATCACATAAGACAAAAATGTGACTAGAGCCTAATAAGACAAAAATATATATATTATGCTTGAGCTAAGAGGAAACTCTAGCTTGACAACTTCTACTTGTAGCCCTAATGTAGCATAATGGTATCGATCGTTGCACTATGATGTTATGTCTGGATAAATAGTTTTGGAACCATTTTGAACATCATTCCATAATAAGAACAACTTCATGTTTAACTTGGTAGTTCTGGCTACAAGTTGTTGAATGTTTTGTCTTGTGATCTCCAAATAGTCTTTAGTAGCTACCTACCTTAGATTGCTAAAAAAATTCTTCAATTTCCTACCAGACAACATTTTTTCCCTTTGTTTCTGCAAATGCTCCTATAAAAGGAATCTTGCGCACTCTAACAAGGGAGTTTAAACTATGGTACAATCATGAATAGGCGTTTATGATGTTGGCCACATAAGTGAAAAGTTGTTTGTTTCCCTCTACAAGCATTATAACCTCATCCCTTTCTAATTTTGCTTCTTGTCTTGCTTTCCTCGTCAACTCTGATAGTGAATTTATGTACTTAGTGCCCCATTTTTTGATTGCATTGACGACTGCATGAATTACCTTAAAAAATTTCACATTCTCCCGCGATTGTTTTTCCATTGCATGCAAGGGCACCACCTCCTTATGAAGAGTGATAATTTCTTCCTATGGCTGTATCATAGTGTTACCCAATGATTGAATTTGCTCACCTATGGATTCTTTGAGCTCCCTCATGTGAGAATCAGTGGAAGACAACATTTGGTTCTCGGCTAGGAGATGATCAACCTATTGCCTTATAGAAGCTAAAACTTTTGCCAATTACTTATTTTCTTCCATCAAGAAATTTGTGTTTACTTTTGTAGATTATGCAAAGACTAAGTTTGTTGCTACGATTGTTTTCAAATTATTCTTAGTATTAGGCACAATAACCCTTTCTATATGAATGGAAACATGATGGACCAAGTCATTAGGAAAATATTTTCACTTTTCTTGCACTATTCTATTCTTCAATTGATAAAAGGTATGGTTTGAAATATCCATGACCATATCATCATTTGGAGGAGATATTCCTGTCTCAATGAATGTGATGTCGCCACCAGTGAGAGGAGACGAAGGCTGACTACTAACTTGTTCTGCGATTGGCACAATGTCGGCCTCTTGGTTATCCTACTTCAACCTCCATGTCTTGGGCCTATATTTGTTCCTGTATTTCCCTTACAAATTCCTCATCCTACTTTTTCCTACTTTTTCCATCCACCAACTGTTTCTGTTGTTCTTCCTCAAACAATTTCTATTTGGCTTCTTTTACTTCCTTCTTTCTCAATTCCTTTTGTTCCTGCATGTCTTCTTTTTCTTTCCTTTCATGTTCCTCTTTCTATATTCATTCCTCATCCTATCTCTTTTCTTCTTCCTATTGCTTCTTCTTTAATTCTTTTGACTCCTTTCTCCTCTTTTCTACTGCAATGGCCACTCTTAGAATAATAAGATATGCTTTTAACTTTCAGCTCAGCTACAAGAATATGCACAACTTTCCTCTTGTACCTAGAAATGGTGACAATGGGCAATTCGTGTTGATTCCCTTCCTGAACATCATTCTACTCATGAACTGCACTGGAAGGGCCTACCTCACTGCCTGGTGCATGTAGTCGGGAAGCATTGTAACAATTATTTATCTTCTCTTCCTCTTTTTGGCAATAAAAATCATAATCCCAGGCGAAATTTATTTTTTCATAATGTATTTTACATAATCCCCTAGGATCATATCTGTGAAATCTCATCTCACCGAACTTAAGGCATGTAAGTTCTTCAACTTTTGCTTCTGCATCCTCTAAGCCCATGAGCTCATAGGATCCCACTTGCATAGGGAAGGAAGGCCAAGGTGCCTTCCTCTTCTTTTGTAGTAACTGAGATAAACATGTGCTAAGATGATAAGAAAACTCCCATTAGAGAAATTTTGAGGTCTAAAATTGTCCTTCTAATGAATATTATAAAATAATAGTGGAATTAATGAAATAAGATTAGATTACAACATCAAATTTTAGAGGGATATTATTAATAATAATATTATTTTTTTAATCTCTATTTTCAACTTATCTCGCTACGATTTTACTTAAATTTCGAGTGGGAGAACTCGTGGGATAAAAAATTTAATTTTTCATCCAAGGAGTACGCATGTTGCATACTTTCGATGGACCCTGTTAAACGAAAAATGAGAAATACATGAAAAAATTTGATTGCAAGAACATTTTTCATGTATTCCTCATTTTTCGTGTAGCATGATCCATCGAAAGTATGCAACATGAGTACTTCGTGGATGAGTAATTAAATTCTGCATCCAAGGAGTTCTCCCTCTTTAAATTTTAGTAGAATCGCAGGGAGATAAGTTGAAAATACAAGTTGAAAAAAGTTGTTGTTGTTGTTTTTTTTTTACTTCAAAAATGGTGAATCATCGCCCATGGTTGACACCATCTTATTGAATCATATTGGTTCTTATAAAGTTGATTTTGGTTGTACATTTTTGTTTTGAGGGCAATTTTTTACCTTAAAATTCCTCTAGTTCTTCTATTTGTGCCAATGCTTTCTTAGCCTCGTGGGACATGCAATGAGCTTCTTCCTTAAATATCATCTGATATAGAACCATGAAGAAGTACTAATAAAGTTTATCATATACCCATCTGTAACTGTACAATACCTTGCAATACACATTGATAGATATCTCCCTCGGGTCCACCTCCCTTCTAGACCTGGGAATTCATGGCAAGCACAAATACCATCTAGTAAGTAGGCAAACATGTAAAATTGTGGTTGCTTTCTCGTAGGTGGTTCTTTTGCCTTATTTAAATTAACCATCAATTTTTGGGATAACATATGTGACCAATTGAATACTTTATTTGCTGTGACAAGCAAATACAACATGAAGATCCACCCTTCGATAAAGGATTCAATATCCTTCTGTCCATAGATCATGCAACACATAACCATCAAGTATTGGTAAACTACTCTAAGAGACTTAGTCTTGTAAGTACTATCAGGTTTTTGGCGAAACTTAGCTGGCTCCCGCCACCATGACTTGATCACTTTTCTACTGTCTAGATAACTCCAAGCTGCATAAATTTGAGAATCCAAGCACTACTCAAGCTTGGGAAAGTTGTAATATAAGTGAAAGACATGTGGGTTGTACAAGGGAAGTTGTTTCCCATTGATACTATTGAGCACCGTGTTCGTAGTGTATATACCTTGCAATATACACTTGATGACATCGACACAAGGAAGCACTAGATACCTGCAGGGAACTTTGTGGAACCCTAACTTTTGAATATTCTTATAAACTTCCATATCTTCCAAATCTTCTACGAACTCCTTTGAATTCAATACATCTTTGATAGTCAGCCATGTGATAGTAGAGTCCTTTTCGATAAATAATTGAGTGTTTGACAAGATAGGAACTCATGTTAAGGTATTGTCAATGACATCTTCACTACTACTTTTTGTGACCTCCTTAGATGATTCCTTCTTCAGAGGCATAGTGCTAGTAGAAGATGAAAAATTTATGTGTCTTGGATCTATAGTTCCTAGTGAACAAGATGCACTCATGGCAACTACAAGCTAGTTTCGCAGGAGATTAACTAATCTAAAAATTCATAAGCAGAAGATAGTCACTAAGATGAGGGATAGTGCAATGGTGGAGCATAAATGAGACAGAGTGACCTCACTAGTCATTAGAAATGCACACTGCACAACATTAGAGGAATGATTGTGCAATTCTTGATTGCAAGGGAGGTTGACTGAAGACTGGATCTCTGCAATGCATAGTCATTACTGGAGAGAGGGGATTACACTGTGTAGTGCGCACTTGCAAGGGACAGGAAGGCCTCCTTGCTAACTATGATTATGCAGTGCATAGCTGGGGGACCCTTTGATTGTGCAGTGCACGGTTGCAGATGGAAAGAGGGAGTCATTGCTGGAAGAAATTGCAGAATGCACAGTTCAAGGGAGAAGAAGACTTTGAAAATTGCACATTTTTCTCTAGTAGTAGGGCAAGGTCTACATATGTTGATTGAAGAGGAAGGATTTGCATTGGCTCGAGATTCATACAAACAAGATACTCACATCAAGAAAGAAAGATAATGAAAGGAAAATGACATGCATGCATAAATACATCCAACAACAATAATTATTGGTAGATGCAAAGATAAGGAATGCGATGCAACACTTGAAAAGAAGTTTAAAAGGCTAAAATGAAACTTGTAGAAGATAACAATAGCAGAAACTACAATTGTTATAAGAAAATAAGGATGAAATGACACTTGTAAAAGAAAAAGCGACAAAAGTGAGAACAAAAGCGACAAAAACCGACAGTTGAGAAACTTACTCGAAAAAAATAGCGTAAATGGAATCCAAAGCTCGTTTTTCCCATGAGAATGACTAGAGATCTAAAGACAAGTGTGAGAATGAGTTCTAGGAAAACTTTCTTATATAGACGAGCACCTGCAAAATTAGGGTTAGGGTTTCAGGTACACATGCCTAAAATCAAGGAGTCACTCTTAGATGACCGACACATGTCAAATGATGAAATTAGAAACACATGCCACACTGTCAATTAGAAGTGCACATTGGTCCAGGAGGATCTCGTCAAATTAGTTACAGAGGTTCATCGTCAGTGTTCAGTGTTGTCGTCAGCATTCAGTTCAGTTTCGTCAGCTTCGACAGTGTTGATTATGTTTCAGGTTGTCCAGGTGATGTTAATGGTTTCCATGTTGATGGTATTGTATCTGGTTGTCAACATGTGTTCATTGACAATTCCACGAGGGTTGATCATCGACATGGTTGTGTCGTCTATTGCAGGGCTTCGTCAACAAAGGTTTATCGTCGCAAAAGTATCTTTGTTGACAATATGTGTTTGGGTGAAATGTCACTTTGTGACATTTAGTTGTAAAGGGGTTTTCTATTTGATGTAAAGTCCTAATGACTAAAACCTAAACCTAGAACTTAATGCAACATTCAAAAATGCATTAAAAACCTAAAACATTAAGCCATACCCTAGTCCTAAACCTAGCCATAAAAGCTATGCTAAGACCATGTATCAAAACCCTAATGCAAACCTAAACCTAACTCTAAACCAACTCTCGGCCATGTTAAACATATTACATTACATTTTAATGTATTAAAACTAATAACAAAAACATATAAACCTATGCTTTAAACCCTCGGCCTATTCAAATTACATTGTCAAACGTTGCAAATACATTTCAAACAGTCATAAGCCGTAGCCTTGACCGCATGGGAGAAGACGTGGCAGTAGTGGTCATGTGTGTGAAGGGTAAGTTAACCGTCGGTGTTGGAAACCGCGTGGAGATTTGTAACCGTGTCAGGAGATAACTTAGCATGTGAACATGGTTCCAATGACCGGACAGTCAGGGGTATAGCTGCGTCGTTTGGTGGTAGTTGCGGTCAGACCAGAAACTGCGACATCTGAGCGTCAGGTTAGCCAACCATCAACCGCCATGGCCAGCAGTCAGTGGAATCAACGGAATTCAAACTCCTAGCGCAGTCACCTACTCAAATGAGTTGTTAGCACCTTTGCATCGTTTATTAACCACCAACAGTTTTCTGTTTAGAATATGGTTGAATTTGGGTTTTTGTATTAAGTTTTGGATATTTAATACAATTAAGGTGTCTAATGTCACAATGCGACATAAATTCTTCAACTAAGACCCTAATTTAACCCTACACATCAACTCATGCATTCTAAAGATGGGAAACAAAGGTTAGAATGAATCTATAGGGGTTATAAAAGGCTGTGTTTTTTCTCATTGAAGGAAGAGAGTGGTTTTGGAATTTGTATGCAGGTTCTGGAGGTCATAGTTGTTTTTGTTTTCAATGTAACAGGAGCATCCGGAGTTGGAATTGGGAACCATGACAAGAATTGGAAAGCTGGTTTAGAGAGCTATCTTTTGGTAGTGACCAAAAGTTCTTGCGAGCACATTCAATTTGGTCAAATCTCTGTGTAATCGACCTCTTTTGTTTCAATCATAATAAAGTGATCGCCCATCTTGAAAGCGGACCCAGAGACGTATTCCATGAGGGACAAACTCTGTAATCAATATTGCTGTCTAGTATTGCTGTGTTTTAGTTGTTTTTACTTCTGTTATGCATATTATTTATGTTTAATCAGCTGTCGTAAAGTCTTTCTTCTCAAGCAGTTCTCTCAATTTCCGCACTTTCAGTTAACAATCAATTCAATAATGGCTAATCAAGTCTACATCAGTTTTAACTTATGATAATTTCAGATCATATAATTTGGTATCAGAGTAGGTTGTGTTTGTAGAATTTGCCATTGAATGTTAACCAGGTCAAAGTCACAATGAGGAGAAGGAATCCTTGAGCATATTGATCCAGAGATTGGAAAGCGACGAGTCGTTCATAAGTCAACCATGAAAGGATCTGATGCAGGTGAAAACACTGAAACTAAGACGAGTGATGAACAATTTTAGCAAGCATTCTTGACTATGTAGCAGATGTTGGGAGAACTTTACGAGGACAAGAAGGCGAGAGATGCAACTTCTTCCTCAAAGACGTCAAAGAAGGACAAAGGTAAAGGCAAGGCTGATAAACCACCTTCACCTCCATCATCTCCATCATCCTCTTATTCTTCTTCTCCTTCTAGTGCATAATCTAAAATAGAAAAGAAACCTAAGAAAACATCTCTTTTAAAACTTGATGTAAAATTTGAGTTACCTATTCATGATGGCGAAATGAATCCTGAAAAGCTAGATAACTAGATTAAGTAGTTAGAAGTGTATTGTCATATTCAGAACATTTCTGATGATAAAACGAAAATTCAGTTAGCTACACTTAGAATGGGGGAAACAACTTTAATATCGTGGGAAAGTAAAACTCAGATAGATGTAAAGCGGAAAGGAAAAGTCATCTCTTCATGGTCTAAATTTTTAAAAGCTCTTAGGAAACAATTCCATCCTTTAGGATACATGCAACAAGATGTTATTGATTGGAAACATCTAAGGCAAGGTAAAGGGCAGAGTGTTCAGGAGTTTACTTAGGAGTTCAGAAAGAAAGCATTGGCACTTGGTATTTCATTGGACACACGTGAAACTTTATTAAAATACATCGACAATTTACATTCATATTTGCAACATACACTATTGATGTTTAATCCTGATGATTTTGATGAAGTGTGTGTTCATGCCTTACATATTGAATTAGGTGGCAGACCATTCAAGTTTTCATCGCAGTCATCCAAAGAGTTGGAAATCAAATATTCCAATGACAGTAAAGGGAAGAATAATTCGAAGAGAAAGAAATCAGCAATAGCTCAGAAGGAAAGACCTACTTATTCTCATTGCCAGAGAATCAGTCATGATGAATCTAAGTGTTGGAAATTTCATCCAGAACTTAAGCCCAAAAAGTTCCTTAAGAAGAAGGATGAAAAGAAGGAAATTGCAGCAGTCCAACAAGATCTAGGTTTAGATTCAGGTGATGAAAGGAGGATAAATGCCATGGTTACGATAGGTAAAACTTTTGACACTGGTTCAAGTTTGAATACTATTTCAATCTTCATCAAACATAAATCCTTCAAATGAGGATAAAAAATTTGAATTGTTTAACATAAGGATAACTTCTAAGCACACAAAGATAGATACAATGTTTTGACAGTGGATCACAGGCGAATTCAATCTCTGAATATTTAGTAAAATGTTTGGGTTTGGAAACACGGAATCATCCAAGACCTTACCCATTAAGATGGATAAATAAATAAACTCAGATAAAAGTCACCAAACAATGTCGATTAAGATTTGCCATTACAACTAATTACATTGATGAAGTGGAAGTAGATGTGGTTCCAGTAGACATATGTGGAGTTGTATTAGGAAGTCCTTATCTTTATGATCGTGATGCAGTGTTTTACAGGAGAGAGCATAAATATCACCTTAAGAAAGATGGGGTTGAATTTATTGTCAGGGCACATCAAAACAAAAATCACTTGAATTTAGTTAATGTTAATCATATGAAGCGATTAATAAGTTCAAATAAAAGATTTGTAATCATGCATGTAAAGGAACAACATAAAAATCAACATGATGTTTGTTCAGGTTATGAGACTCAACTTAAAGATAGTTTGATCGAAGAGATATAAATTATTGTAGTTCTATGTAAAACCAAACATCTTACTCATAAGCAGGGAATACAACATGAATTACAATTTGTGCCTAAAGCTCCTCTTCCTAATGTCAGAATGAATCAATTCAGTCCAAGTTTGGAAATTAACAGTGATAGGGATACAGGTCAGTATTGGGGAAATTCAACGTTAAATTTCTCTATATTGTGTCACCATTTCGTGTTTCGAACAATTTGGAAACCTCTTTTCAAGTGGAGAGGAAGCCTATTTGTTTTCATATCAAAGCCTTTTCTAAAGTAGTGTCAAAGTATTTAAGGGAAACTTATGCATAAGGGGAAAGTGCTAATCAATGGAAACATCATCTAATGAATAAGGGAAAAGTGATTCAAACAAATCAACAATTAATTCAATACTTTCAAAGACAAAATAAGTCGTAACAATTTTCACCTTACAGTTTGATGGGTTCATTGCAGCAGGTTCACTTAGTAATCAGGAAGTAGGAAAGTATGTCAAGTCAAGTAGCTGGTTTGATGTCCAGAATATCTTTGATTGTCTCTGTTATTTCGCAAAATAGATTTTTAATACATGTCAATGGTATTGAACAATATCCTGTAGAGACTGTTTTCAAAGATGTGTATGAATCACTAACTCATGGTATTTCGTGGAAAGAAATCAATTGCCATGTTCATAACAGGTTGTTTGACCATTATCGCAAGTTGTTCACACTGCAGATGGATGCAACAGGTCACCGAATCAAAATGTGCCATGGTTAGCATCATTAGGGTCATCACTTGCAGGTGATTGATTGGATGTATTGGTACATTATCAGTTCAAGGTGGAAAGTTAGGGAGCCCTACCCTCATCGACTATTTGTTTAGTCAAAATTTTGTGGTCCAAAAGCTTTCAAGTGGAGAGGATTGATCCAGGATGATCTCATCAGATTAGTTACATAGGTTCATCTTCGTTGTTCAGTATCGTCGTCAGCATTCAATTTAGTCTTGTTAGCTTCGACAGTGTTGATTATGGTTCAGGTTGTCCAGGTGATGTTAATGGTTTCCATGTTGATGGTATTGTATCTGGTTGTCGACAAGTGTTCATCGACAGTTCTGCCAGGGTTGATCATTGACATGGGTGTGTCATCCATTGCAGGGGTTCGATATGGATTATCGACAAAGGTTTGTCATCGCAAAGGTAGCTTTGTCGATGATATGTATTTGGGTGAATTTCACTTTGTGACCTTTAGTTGTAAAGGGGTTTTCTATTTGATATAAAGTCCTAATGACTAAAACCTAAACCTAGAACTTAATGGAACATTAAAAAATGCATTTAAAACCTAAAACATTGAGCCATACCCTAGTCCTAAACCTAGCCGTAAAAGCTATGCTAAGGCCATGTATCAAACCCTAATGTAAACCTAAACCTAACTCTAAACCAACTCTCGGCCATGTTAAACATATTACATTACATTTTAATGTATTAAAACTTATAACCAAAAACATATAAACCTATGCTCTAAACCCTCAGCCTATTCAAATTACATTGTAAAACGTTGCAAATACATTCAAACAGTCGTAAGCCGTAGCCTTGATCGCGCGGGAGAAGACCACAGGTAGTAGTGGTCATGTGAGCGAAGGGTAAGTTAATCACCAGTGTTGGAAATTGCATGGGGAATTGTAAATGCATTGGGAGATAACTCAACATGTGAACACAGTTCCGACGATCGGACAGTTAGGGGTATAGCCGCGCCGTTTGGTGGCAGTTGCGATTAGACCAGAAACCGCGACATGTGAGCGTCGGGTTAGCCAACCGTCAACCACCATGGCCAACAGTCAGTGGAACCGACGACATTCAAACCACGAACTCAGTCACCCACTCACATGAGCTGTCAGCACCTCCGCACCATTTATTAACCGCCAACAATTTTTTGTTTAGAATATGGTCGAATTTGGGTTTTTGCATTAAGTTTTGGATATTTAATACTACCAAGGTGTCTAATGTCACAATGTGACATAAATTATTCAACTAATATCCTAATTTAATCCTACACATCAGATCATGCATTCTAAAGATGAGCAGCAGAGGTTAGAATGAATCTACAGGGGTTATAAAAGTCTTTTTTTTTGCTCATTGAAGGAAGAGAGTGGTTTTGGAATTTGTATGCAGGTTCTAAATGTCATAGTCATTTTTGTTTTCTATATAACAAGAGAATCCAAAGTCGGAATTGGGAACCATGACAGGCGTTGGAAAGCTAGTTTAGAGAGCTATATTTTGACAGTTACCAGAAGTGTCTGCAAGCACATTCAGTTTGGTCAAATCTCTGTGTAATTGACCTCTTATGTTTCAATCCTAATAAAGCAGTCGCCCATATTGAAAGCGAACCCAGAGACGTAGTCCATTAGGGACGAACTCCGTAATGAATATTGCTATCTAGTATTGCTGTGTTTTCGCTGTTTTTACTTATGTTATGCATCTTACTTATGTTTAATCAACTGTCGTAAAGTCTTTCTTCTCAAGTAGTTCTCTCGATTTCCGCACTTTCAGTTAACAATCAATTCAATAATGGCTAATCAATTCTACATCAGTTTTAACTTATGATCGTTTTAGAAAATTTTAGGGTTTTCTATAGCTATTTTTAGCCTCTCAATTTCTATTTATAACATTAATCTGTTTTTTGTCAAATTTTTAGATTCTGGTGGTTTTTTGGTTCTTTCCACAGGTCAGATGTATCAACCGAGCAGGAGATGGAAATATTTGTGTGAGATATACCAACGGAGAGTCCCCAGAGAAAAACACACTTTTCAGCGCCAAATCTGCGTTCCATAGTGCACTATTTGGCCCAAAAACTGTGTTTTCCACTGTTCCAAGTCAGTACTTGCATTTTGGTATTTTTCGAGAAGATTTATTTATTTATTTAAATAATTAATTTTTATTTTTTTTTATTTTTTTTATTTTTTATTATTATGTATTATTTATTTATTTATTTTTATATTTTTATTTTTATTTTATTTTATTTATTTTTATTTATTTATTTTATTTTTATTTTATTTATTTTTTTTATTTTATTTTATTTTTATTTATTTATTTTTATTTTTATTTTTATTTTATTTTATTTTTTATTTATATTTATTTTTATTTTATTTATTTATTTATTATTATTATATTATTGTTATTAAATTTTTTTTTTCTTCAGAATTGCTAAGAGTGTTGTCTATAGACTGGGTTGGGTACTTCACCTCTGTTTTCAGTCTCTCCTAGGGCTAGATACACTTGATTTGTCTCTTTGAGTAAGGAAATAACCCTCTACGATTTAGAGTACACCTCCACATTTTTAGGAAGAGATTTGCTGAGTGAGGAGTCTAGGGTTTTCAACATTTTCAGCAAGTGATTTTTAAAGTTTGATCCATTACTTTTCAGCTCTTTTAGATATGTTTCTTTTACATTTTCTCCATTTAGAGTTTGGGTTTTCCTTTCTCCCCTTAGGATCCCCTTGAGCGTCCTAGGTTGTAGAGCTTTAGTCATATCCTTTGCATCATTTTTCACCTCTGATTTTTGTTGTTTATCTGCACCATTTACAACAAATTAGTGCCTCTAGATTCCAGTCCTTCATGTTAGATCATTTAGGTGTTTTTATGCGTCTTTGAGTAGCTTGTTTTCCCTCCCTTGCTTAGTTGCTTGGTAAACCTTATGGGTGGGGTTTTATGTGCTTGATTGGCTATTTATTTTTTGTCATTTTCACATTTATTTACAATATTTCAACACTTTACTTTTAGGAGCACATGACATCATGAAACATACTTAATTAACTCATCCAGTTGACACATTATTTTTACAGACTCACACCCTTAGCGAATGTGAGTTTGGTTAACACCGCCAAGCTGGAAATACTTGAAACACTACACTTGAATAAATCAAAACACATAGATTAAGCCCACTTGGGCACTAGGACCAAAAAATCTTTGTAGTGTAGGTGTAGGATTGATGGGATAGGCTTCCAATAACATGCATCAATTGCTTTCATTGAGACATAGAAGTTGACATATTAGGGCACTTAAAATCCTTCACCATCCCTTGGTCCAAACCCGGAGTGCGCCAAAAACCCGATTTAGAGGGGGTTAGGCTAGGTCATCATGTGAGCAATTCTCCTTGGGGCTACCCAACCTACGGCAGGGAATCTCGTGCGTTGGATGACTACCAAGAAGCTCAAGACTTGACCACCCCCGTGGGATGAAGCTAACCGTAATGACCAATCTTAGGAAAACACCCTATAGGATTGGCTATGGGAAGCAGTTGGTTCTTTGCCCTATCTTTCTCTGGATAGCTCTGCTTGTGGGGATCAAATTCCATCAAGCAATAAGTTCTTTGGAAGGCCATATGAAACAATAGATCTAGGATTGTTTGAGGATTTATATCACCTATAGGCTAGATGTCTTTTTCTTTGATAAGATGTGTTTTCTTGTATTAGACTAACATAATTAAAATAGTTAGTTTATACTCGGTAGCACTACACTAGGTGTTTTCTTGTTGTTTGTTTCTCTTTTATTCCTATCACCATCGTTTAGTTCTTATATCATTATTGCTTTATCATCATTGCGCCCCTAGGTGTTTGTCGCTCTGAATTCGAGGTCTTTACCCTCAGTTCCTATTAGGACATATTGATCCTCCCCGTCGAGTTAAAGTACATCCTCCCAGTCCTTCATCGAGTCATCATTCTGATTATGATTCTACTGATTCATCCAATTCAAGCTTTGGTTCTGCGTCTTCTCAACCCTGTATCACCACCATGTCAGGCACCAACGCAGGTGCAGGAAATCAAGGTGCTAACCGAGGTAACAACTAGGGTACCCCCATCGATGTGGTCACTCCTAGTCCCTTGCTTCCTTTTATGGTTGGTTTGAGTCTCCCTGATTTCAGCTAGCTTATCAATGATCCTCTTCTCCATGATCGCAATTAGACAACTATGCCTACTAAACTCCCTTCAAACATCCCAAAGTTTGAAGGTAATCCTGGAGAAGATCCCACTAACCATGTTCACTCATTCCAGATGTGGTGTTCATGAAATTACATTACTGAAGTCTCCATCTATCTTCCTCTGTTCCTATGCACACTCACTGGAGTTGCTTCTAAGTGCTATGTCGATCAAACTAGAGCCACTCATTCCACTTTTGCGACTCTCGCCTCAAATTTTATTTCATATTTCCAACTACCTCTCCGTTATGACATTGGTACCGAACTATTGACTTCTTTCCGTCAAACTTCTGCCACTTGCCTATCTGACCATTTTCAGGAATGGCGTAGAAGGAGGAGCATCCGTAGAGCTCTTGAATTAGAAGACCACCCCTAATTATCCTTGGGATGATATGCACCATCATGCATACTTCCTTTCGCAACAAACCCATGACCAATATGATGTGGATTCCAAATACTTCATTCATGGTGAAGTCAATTGGTTTAAAAATCCCATTCCTGTAGCAAATGCTTTTGAAGAAGGAAATATGGCTAACATTTCCCCTACCATCAAAATTAACATTTCGAATGAACCAGGGGTCGAATAGAATATCATCTTGGGGGGAAAATGCACCCTAGACGAAATTGATGCTTACACCAAGTTATTCAAGGAATTCCTTGACGTTTTCACCTGGTCTTATTATGAAATGTCCATACTTGATCCTGTCATTTTTGAACATTGCATCAACACCTTGCCCAATGCCATACCCATCTTCCAAAAGAAAAGGCCTATCCATCTTTCCAAAGGTGAAATTATTAAAGCTGAAATCAATAAGCTCAAGCAAGCTGGTTTCATGTACCCCATTGAATACACCACATGGGTGTCTAATCCTATTCTTGTTCTAAAAAAAAAGGCACTATTCGTGTCTGCACTGAATTCCACGATCTAAACAAAGCTTGACCTAAACACAACTTTCCTACACCCTTCATAGACCATGTCATTGACGAGTGTGTGGGGCATGATGTTTTATCCTTTATGGATGGATTCTTCAGATATAACCAGATACATATCCATTATATTGATCAACTTAAAACCGCTTTCACTAGTCCATGGGGAAATTTCTCTTACAAGGTCATGCCTTTCAGTTTAAAGAATGTTGGGGCCACTTTTTAGCATGCCATGTCCTACTGCTTTCATGACTTGATCATATTATCCTTGCATATCTCGATGATCTCACCGCTCGTTCTAAAATTTGATCACAACACCTTCATGAGTTGCGTATCGTGTTTCTGTGATGTTGCAAGTATAACATTCACCTCAATCCCCTTAAGTGTGTCTTTTGAATTCTTCTCAGCCAAATTTTGGGCTTCATTATGCCCAAAGACTATATCACTCTTGACCCGCTCAAAGTTTAATCCATCCTTGAACTTCCTCCTCCCCATACCCTTCGCTCGTTAGAAAGCCTCCAAGGCAAAGTTAACTTTCTTTGTCGGTTTTTTGTTGCCTATGCCAGCACGGCTCATGGTTTCCTTAGAATCCTTTGATTTAACAATTCATTTGTTTGGGATGACCAAGCTCAATAATTGAATTTAGGCTTCTGTGATCCATATCAAGTATTATGAGACAAGTATTTCGGTGTAAATCACATGATAGAGCATTTGTCGATGCGTTTCGAACCAACCAGTGTGGTTCATCGTCAGGACAAGTTGAAGAATCAGTTCTAGCTTGCAAATTAAATAGTCAGAGCAGAACATCCAACGGCTATATTTCTTGACCATGTAACAGCTATACTGACCAACGGCTAACTTTGACCAGGGAATGGTTAGTTAGGACTGGATCAGGGGCATGACCATTATTTAATTAAGTAAAATCAATTGATTATTAAACCGATAGTTAGTTATATTCTTATTAAAATAAAAGTTAAAGGGGGAAATTTTATAAAGTTATAATTATAAATATATAATAGAATAAATAAATTATAAAAATAAATAAATTTAAATTAATAGTTAGTTAAAAGGTTATGGAATTAGAGTAATAAATCGTTAGTCATAAGGTTGTTAAATATGAATATACATAGTTTGTTATATTTTTATTAAAATAAATAAATTTATTTATTTTTAAGGGGATTATTTTATAAACTTATAATTCTAAATATATATTAAATAAATTAATAAAATAGAAAATAGAAAATAGATTAATTTCAGAATTAAATAATTTTTATTTATAACAGTTATTAAAAATATTAGAGAATTTTTGGGGTTAGAAAGATTAATTAAATGCCTATTTAGGGGTTATGTAATTAGAGTTTTGAAATGATTTATTCTATTGTTATTAAAAATATAATAGCGTTACCATAATAATATTTAATTAATTTTATTAATAAAGTCAGGTACTTATAACTTAAAAATCCTGTAAAATATCTTATAATAACCCTTAAAAGGGTCAAAGAGGTTCAAGGATATCAAGGGCGAAATAAAGAACAAGCTAATAAGAGAGGGGGGGCAGGATAGGGAGGAACCGACTAAGAGGTGAGGGCAGAGACCCAACAACTACTGATTTTCCAACCGTCCTCCCTATTGAGATTACTAGGTCTCTTCTCAATTTCGATGGCTTCCCTAAATTTTCAGTGATGGAACTGTGAAATTCTAGCAATAACATTGGCATCTTCAATACAGACATGATGATTGGTCTTCTCTACATGCTAGCCAATAAGGGTGGGGCTGCGGTCATCTTGGGAAAAGAGGATTACTGAAAAGAGATGTTAGATTATCTTTATAATAGTGGAAGCTATAAAAAGCTTCCCAAAAACCCGCTTAAAAAGATCTCTAAGACTATAGCTCTCACCATAAAATCCATTAATTCAGTTAGTTCCCTTCACCATAAGCGCATTGAGAGCAGTCCCATTACTCCTAGGATCTATGGGCTCCCTAAAGTTCACAAAGAAGGGGTCCCCATTAGACCCATTGTCAACACCATTCCTACCTACCTTTTACCTAAATTCCTTGCCTTAAAGCTTAAGCCCTTAGTTTGCTGGACAGAGTCCTTCGTCAAATACTCTGCTTCCTTTGTTGAAGAGCTCAAGAACATGAGGCTTGACCTTGGAGACGTTCTTGTTAGTTTCAATGTAGTCTCCCTTTACACTTTCATCCCTATAATTGAGGCCATAGAGGTAATTAACCGCCTTACGTATCCCGATACTGCTCGGTTAGTTGAGATTTGTCTCACCTCCACCTTCTTCAGTTTTGAGGGCGAGTTCTTTGAGCAAACTTGTGGTGTTGTCATGGGCTCACCCCTGTCCCCTGTCATTGCTAATCTTTTTATGGAAGATTTTGAATCCAAAGCTCCATCCTCGGCCCGCCTCCTTCCTAAACTTTGGAAAAGATTTGTAGATGACACTAATATCATTTGGTCTCATGGCCAAGAAGAATTGGATCTCTTCTTCCAACATCTCAACAAACAATCCATAGCCATAAAGTTCACCATGGAACAGGAAGTTGATGGTTGCCTCCCTTCCTTTGATATTCTTATTTCTAAGAATATGGACGGTTCCCTCTCCCACCAAGTGTTTCGAAAGAAGACACATACGGAGCAATATCTTCATGCCAGTTCACATCATTTCCCGGCTCAAAAGTTGGGCGTTCTCCACACTCTCGCTACTCGTGCCATAAGGGTCTCTGATAATAAAAGTTTTTAGAAAGAGAAATCCCATCTCCTTAATGTCTTTGTCGAGAATGGTTATAGTAGATTCCTAAGTCAAAAGGCTTTTCTCAAAGCCTCCCAGAATGCGATTGTTAAAAAAGAGCCTAAAGAACGAATCTAAGGGGTCCATGTTCCCAATGCTCAAGGGACAACTAATAAGATTGCTAGGATTCTTAGGGAACATAATGTTCCCTCGACCTTTAGACCTCTTAAAAACCTTTGTAAATCCCTCCGTTCAGTTAAGGATCCTATCAATCCTAAGGACATGAAGGCGATTTATATTATTCCTTGTTCCTGTGGGATCCCCTATATTGGTGAGACTGGGCATTCCATTAATCGAAGGATTAGTGAGCACCCAACTGATCTTAGGCATAGGCGAGCCAAGTCTTCCACTCTAGTAGAGCATGCAGAGAAAGCCAATCATCATGTCTGTATTGAAGATGCCAATGTTATTGCTAGAATTTCGCAGTTCCATCACCGAAAATTTAGGAAAGCCATCAAAATTGAGAAGATACCTAGTAATCTCAATAGGGAGGACGGTTGAAAAATCAGTAGTTGCTGGGTCCCTGCCCTCACCCCTTAGTCAGTTCCTCCCTGTCTTGCCCCCCCCTCTTATTAGCTTGTTCTTTATTTCCCCCTTGATATCCTCTAACCTCTTTAACCCTCTTTAGGGTTATTATAAGATATTTTACAGGATTTTTAAGTTATAAGTACCCGACTTTATTAATAAAATTAATTAAATATTATTATGGTAACACTATTATATTGTTAATAAAAATACAATAAATCCTTTCAAAACTCTAATTAATAACCCCTAAATAGGCTTTAATTAATTCTTTCTAACCCCTCAATTTCCTATATTTTCTACTTTATAATAATATTAATTTGAAATTAATCTATTTTCTATTTTTATTTTTATTTTTTATATATTTAGAATGAAGTTTATAAATAATCCCTTAAAAATAAATAATAAATTTGTTTATTTATTTTAATAAATATAACAAACTATTGATTATCATATTTACACCTTATAATAATAATTTATTATCTAATATTATAACCTTTTACTTAACTATTAATTTTTAATTTTATTTATTTTATATTTATATTTAACTTTATAAAATTGTCCCTTTAACTTTTATTTTAATAAGAATATAACTAACTATAGGTTTAATAATCAATTGATTTTACTTAATTAAATAATGGTCATGCCCCTAATCCAGTCCTAACTAACCGTTTCCTGGTCAAAGTTAGCCGTTAGTCAGTATAGCCATTACATGGTCAAGAAATATAGCCGTTGGATGTTCTGCTCTGACTCTTTAATGTGCACGCTAGAACTGATTCTTCAACTTGTCCTGACAATAAACCACACTAGTTGGTTCGAAATGCGTTGACAAATGCTCTATCATGTGATTTACGCCAAAATACTTGTCTCATAAAGCTCAATAATATTTTGATTCCCTCAAATGTGCTCTCACTCCTACTCCCTTGATTAGTCCACCTAAATTTGAGAGGGATTTCATCCTGTACATTTCCGCGTCCACCTATTCAGTCACTAGGGTCCTTATACAGGAAGATTCTATAGGCATTGAGCATGTCATATACTATGTCAGTAAGAACCTTAAAGGTCCCCCTATGTCCTATTACCATGAAGAAAAGATAGCATTGGCTATCGTGTTCTCTGTTCAAAATCTTCATCATTATATCCTTATGTGTACCACCAAATTTGTGACCAATTCCAACCCCTTGGCTTTCCTGTTGAGTCGACAGATCCTTCGCGGGAAGTATGCCCCTTGGATCGTTATCCTTCAAGAATTTGATCTCGAATTTGTCACACCCAAGAGTAAGAAAGTGTTAGCCCTTGCTGAACTCATTTCAGAATTTCCCACGAGTGCCCCTGATCTGCCAATAAATGACAATCTTCCAGATGAACACTTGTTCGCCATCGCCTCAGATGATCCTTGGTATGGCGACACTCTTACCTATTTGCAATCCCATAAATTAGCTCCCCATATAACTCGTGATGATCGATGACATATTCGACATCAAACCCCTCGCTACCTCCTCATTGGTGACGACCTTTATCATCGTGGTGTTGATACTGTCCTTCGTCGTTGTCTCCCCTATGTCGAAGTTGAACAAGTGCTCAATGCCTACCATGGTGGCGCTTATGGTGGTCACTTCTCTGGAATGGCCAATACCTAGAAAATCACGCACGTCGGGTACCTTTTTCCTCCTCCCTTTAATGATTGTATTAAGGCAATCAAACACTATCCCAATTACCATTCATATGCCCCTAAGGTGCGAGCTCCACCTGCTCCCCTCCATCCTGTGGTCACATTCGGTCCTTTCTGTAAATAGGCTATTGAATTCATGGAGTGTCGACCCCCATCTTCTAATAACCACAAGTATATTATCATGGTCCTCGGCTATTTTACCAAATTGGTTGAAGGCATGCCAACGTTCAATAGCACTGCGACTACTGCAACCCTCTTCTTCTTTAACCATGCTATCGCTCGATTTGGGGTTCCGAAAAAATTGGTCTCTGACCACGGCCAAATCTTTGAAGATGATATATGGTGTGAGCTATTGATGCACCGAAACGCCTGTGCCCAATTAGCTTAGATTACAATCGATTCAAATAGGAAAACTCTGTTTCTTTTAGAATGCGGAATGTCAAAATGGAAAACCCTGTTTCCATTAAAATGGAGAACTGAATTCTTTCATTCGTTATACAGTGCGCAGCCCATCTGATTCTTTTTCCTAACGCATAACAATCACATTTCTGTTTGAAACCAAAAAAAACATTTATTTTTCCATATCTGTGTTGCACTTGTTGCAATTAACAAACATCGACCTTTATCCCAACGCAATTAAAAAAATGTGACACCTGTTAAACAAAACAGAGGACGTTGAACTTCCACCTACGCAATATTATTACCATTACCAAAAGATTACAGATTCATTTATTTATTGCATCCACCGATACAATGTGTTCTATATCCCAGCACATCGAAGCTTAACCTACGCAAATAGATCACAACCAAAAGCAAAAAGCCATCAAACGAAACATCTGTTCCTATCTCTGTGACAACGCAGGTCACAAATTTTGTACATGCTACCTGATAAAACAACAGAAAGAAAAAACAACCCGATCCTCCCGTCTTTCTTCTTTTCTTTTGGCATATCAAGACCTTGACATACAAAAATCACGCTATCACCCCGAAATCTAAGCCGATTCCTTTCAATCCATCCGTCCTCTGCCAAATCTCAGTTAGATTTTAATGCAGGTTCAGTGATTGCCCATATTCCGGTCCAACGCAGCTGCATTTGACACAATCGGCGGTCAGAACACCTGTTTATAACTCGTTGCCGGATTTCAAGCGCTCTTGAATCAAGATCTCCCAGAAGAAACCGGCGTTGATCCGCTCCAAGAATATTCAGTTTGCCATTTATTTCCCTAATTTCTCTAACAACAGATAAGGTGACATAAATTTATTCCAACAGAAGATGCGCCTAACAAATCAACACCAAATGGAAAGATTTTTTTAACTATTACAACAATAACTAACTGAACTCGACTCTACCATCAACAGCAAGTAAAATACGGTTTTCAAGCCACAACATGTGGGCAATCTCCCACATTGCTGGCCCGTTCCGATGCTCCTGCATCAGACTCCCGAAGAAGAAAAGATTGGTTCTTTAAACTTTCAAGAGTTATGCCATATTTCTGCAATTCAGTTGCTGTTAACCAATTGGAATCTTCCACTGGCTGCTCCTTCCACTTGACAAGATACTGAAAATATGTCTGGCCTCAAGTTTTCTTGAATATCCGCTGATCTAAAATATCTTCAACTTCTTTCTGGAAGGTTTTTGGTACCTGTTCTTCCCAATCCACGGTTTGAACTTCATCACCTGTAGCTTCAGTCTGCAATTCTGTTTCCGCCTCTCTAAATGGATACAAGTCTGCAATATTAAAAATGGGAGATATTCCGATCCCTTCTGGTAGCTCAATCTCATATGCATTGGCTGAAAATTTCCTTTTGATTTTACATGGCCCTATCTTCTTCAGTTTCAGCTTGTTGTAAGTTTTTGTAGGAAATCTCTCTTTTCTCAAATATGCCATGACTAAATCTCCCAC
>APFE030756331.1:0-58798 GCA_000404065.3 Pinus taeda
ACCCAACAACCGACCAAGTGAAACTGAATAAAATTTTCCTCTTGTAGATTTTTGGGTGTGCGAACAAAATGTGGTAAAAGTGTTTTCTTTTGGTCCGTTGGATTATCATAACACTTCTTTCAATGCTTGTACAACTTCTTCCTTTCATTCGTTTGTTGTTCGCGATGCTCCTGAAGTTCTTTGACAATTAAATCTACACAACATAAAAGAAATTCATTAAGAAATATGTTTTCATAGTTTATGACTATACAATTTTGAAAGTAAAAGTTATGAACACTTACCTGTTTCTGAGCCTTCACATTTGTCCCTTTTTTTATTTAAGAGAAGCACATGTACTACAAATCCCCATCCTTGTCATTTTAGGAATACGAACATTATTGAATTCTTTCTTCCATATCTTCACAAAATATTGATATGTAATAAATTGGCCGTGTCCCTCAACACTTTCTGCATATTCTTTGTATAAGTTGTAGATTTCTCATCTTGAAAAATTATCTGGAATATGTATTGTCTCTCTATTTGGCATACACTCTCCATGCTTTGAAAAGAAATCTTTCATCCATGACATTGCAGTATTTGATAACGGCCCAAACTGTCTTTTATAACGTACTTCTGAATAAAATGTGGGATCCTTTTCCAAATTTTCTTGAATTCTCGAGAAATGAAAATTCCCAATTGAATGAAACATTTTGAAAGCTTTTCTACACAATAATAAATTACTAATATGATAATCATAACCTGACAATGTAGATTGCATGCAGCCAACTAAATATGAGTTTTGCATACTTTTATTCATTGACAAATATCTCTTCCTGCTTTCTAATGCAAATGTGAAATCCATACGTTTCAAGCAATTTTTTTGGCAACATTCACTTGAAATGAGAGCGCTGATAGAACTTCTTCTCGTCAGATATTCTTCTCTACCCCTTGTATAACTAGAATAGTTTGCATTGATACAAAAAGGTCTCCCCCTACTCCTCGATACAATATTTCTTGGGAACATCTCCATCATTGGATCATCACTGCTACTCTCATCCTGTTCTTCATTAATGCTGCTCTCACAGACCTTAGAATCAGGACTAAGAGGAGATTGTGATACTCCAATCTCTTGAAAATCATCATCCCGCGCTTCATCGTTGTTGCTCTCATAGTCCTTAGAATTAGGACTAAGAGGAGATTGTGATACTCCCATCTAATCATCATCCCGTGCTTCATCACTGCTGCTCTCATAGTCCTTAGAATCAGGACTAAGAGGACATTGTGATACTCCAATCTCTTGAAAATCATCATCCCGCACTTCATCACTTCTGCTCTCATAGTCCTTAGAATCAGGACTAAGAGGACATTGTGATACTCCAATCTTTTGAAAATTATCATCCCGCGCTTCATCACTACTGCTCTCATAGTCCTTAGAATGAGGACTAAGAGGACATTGTGATACTCCAATATTTTGAAAATCATCATCCCGCACTTCATCACTACTGCTCTCATAGTCCTTAGAATCAAGACTAAGAGGACATTGTGATACTCCAATCTTTTGAAAATCATCATCCCGCGCTTCATCACTGCTGCTCTCATAATCGTTAGAATCAGGACTAACTAGACACTTTGACACTCCATTCTTTTGAAAATCATCATCCCGCGCTTCATCATCGTTGCTCTCATAGTCCTTAGAATTAGGACTAACTCGACACTTTGACACTCCATTCTTTTGAAATTCATTATCACAGTCATCATCACTGCTGCTCTCATAGTCCTTAGAATCAGGACTAACTGGACACTTTGACACTCCATTCTTTTGAAAGTCATCATACCGCGCTTCATCACCGCTGCTCTCATAGTCCTTAGAATTAGGACTAAGTGGACACCGTGACACTCCATTATTTTGAAATTCGCCATCATGCACGTCAAAGCTGCTGCTCTCATAGTCTTCAGAATTAGGACTGTGTGGACACCGTGACCCTCCATTCTTTTGAACTTCACCATCACGCTCTTCAAAACTGCTACTCTCATAGTCCTCAGAATTAGGACTAAGTGGACATCGTGACACTCCATTCTTTTGAACTTCACCATCATGCTCTTCATCACTGCTGCTTTCATAGTCCTTAGAATCGGGACTAAGTGGAAGAATTGACTTTCTATTCATAGTGGAAGAATTCCCGCTATATTCATCAATATGAATAGAGTTGTTACGCGATGAAGATGTTGATGGTGTATAAACCGAAACTTCACCATCAGAACAATCCATCCATTTCAAAGAGAAGATTATGAATGATACAAATGGAGTCTCCTAAGAATATTATATAGCTTAAAGAATGAAATATTCCCTCCAAAATTATTCCCTCCAAAAATTTACGCGAAAATATTTCCCTCCAAAAATTTTCGCGAAAATATTTCCCTCCAAAATTTTGTTAGATTTATTTACCTTTATTATTTTATTCTACAATTCATTGAAAAACATAAACTAAGCGTCCTCTTGGAGATAAGAAAGAGAATCAAGGGAAAGTTTACCTTCCATTCATCCAAGGGACTACCGATAAGATTGCAAATTTTTTTAAAAAGAAGAACATAGACACCCAATTTACAACCTGTGGAACGATAAGACAGATGATGAGGTCGGTTAAGGATAAAATTGATCGTCAACAACTCAAAGGAGTGTACAAGATTGATTGCTCATTTGGCAAGAGTTATATTGGGGAAACAGGCAGATCTCTGAAAACAAGACTAAAAGAGCACGCAGCTGACATTAAGAATGAGAGATCCCGTACATCAGCCCTCGCAGAGCACTTGTCCAAGACCAGGCATCAGATGTGTTTAAAAGACGCCAAGGTGATTACAAGGGAGGACAACTATCACAAAAGAAAAATCAGAGAGGCCACTGAAATTATGAAAGTTCTGAAAACCTCAACAGGGACAATGGGAGTGAAATCAGTGGAAATTGGCTTACCCTCATCAGACAAATAAACCCCCCCGGACGCGTGGAAGCATAAGATCATCAGAAAAGGTCTTCCAAAGGTACGGTTAATTAATTAAAAGAAATTAAAGCAGATTATTTAATTTAAATTAATTAAGGTAAAAAATCAAAATTAACATCATAAGTATATTTAATTTAATTTAATTTAATTAATTAATTAATTAAGTTTAATTAAATTAATTAAGATAATATTATATTAAATTATTTTAATTAATTATTTAATTAAGTTAAAATAAATTGAGTTAGATTAATTAAAACAAAATAGTTAGTTTTTTCAAATTAATTTAATCAATTTATTAATTAATTAATTAATTAATTTTAATCATAAATTAAATTTAAATCAAATAATTTTATATAATTAATTTAATTTAGTTTTATTATATTAATTAAGTTAATTAAATTAATTAAGATAAAATATTAAATTTAATTTTAATTGATTATATTATTGGTTTAAATTAAATTGGATAGGATAAAGTGTTATATTAATTTATTAATGTAAGTTAAATTAAATTTAGTTAGATTAATTAAATAAAAATTAAGTTTTTCCATATTATTTAATTTAAATTATTAATTCTAATTTATTAATTAATTTATCATAATTAATAAAATTAATCAAATAATATTTATGATATATAAAACAATTAATTAAAATTAATTCTTTTAAATCGAATTGAAAATTGAAATTAAAATTAATTCAAATATATAACAAATTAATTATTAATAAAATATAAATAAAATTTCAAAAATTTCAAAAATTTTCAAAATAAAATTAAAGAATTTTTTAATCACTACCATCTAAAAACTTGGAAGAGGGGGGGGGGGGGGGTTAGGGTAGAAAATCACTACCATTCTAAAACTTGATTTCATCCCTGAACATGAAAAAAAATTAAAGTTCCAAAAACCATGTTCTAAAAAAAACGTGTATTCTGCATCACCACTTTTGAAAATCGGGTCATTTTTTTGCTATCTCTACGAAACGGGTAACAGTATTCATTCCCGTTTCAAAGTTTACATTGTAAGTTCCTTGTTTTAGTTATCTTTGGATGGTAGTTAGACTTTCCATCCTAGTAACATGGTCTCAAGAAAATTCCGAAGTGTAAATGGGGGATATGGGCTTTCTTCTAGCACCCTTGACAGATGGGTGGAGATAGGAAAATTCCTCTGGCTATGGTGAAGAAATTTGGAATCATCCAAGCTTGTTTAGTGTTAGTGATTTCTGAACTAGTTTAGGTGAAATCATTGTGGGTGACAATTGAGGTAGTTTTTCCTTTGGAAGCCCTAGTTGTTTTTTTTTTAATTTATTTATCCCATGAGATCCCACATTCATGCTTAGAATATGGAACAAGGTTGATTGTATGAAAGAGAGATTTGGTTAATCCAAATCTATGGTTGGGTGGAACGTGGAAGTCCCTAACTTGGTTGGCATTTGCATATTGTAATATGTGTTATTTTTTAATGAAATAGATGAGAAGAAGCAATAGTTTAATGTGTGATTCTATAATAGGTTTATCATGGTTTATTCTTGGTAAAATGTTAGTTATAGGAATGGTTAAGTGATTTTCTCTTATTATGGGTCTTGTTCATGTTTTATGAGTTATTGAATGATTATATGAATGCATGATCTTACATTTGTCTGTACAACTAGTAAGAGAGTGCAGTGAGCCTTCTTGATCATCCTCAAATGATTTAATGAATTAATGAACATATAGGTATTCAACAACTATAGGTACTTTGTTTACAAAGTGTTTTCATAAATGACTATTGTGTGTTCTATATGTTTGAGCATGATCAAAGCCTAGAAAATGATTCTAGAGGCTCCCATAGTTGGGTGATAGTACTGGAAAATTGCCTTAAGACTAGCTTGAAGGTTTGGATCTTAGATGCTAGCCGTACCCTCTAAAATAAGATATTTCAGCTGAAATTGCAAAAAGGAAGGCTTGTGTGTTTACTTACAACCTTCTAACTGTATGCATAGCTTGGAATGCATGCAACTTCAACGTAGTATTAGAAGCATGAAAGTTCCATCCCAGGACAAGTTCATCAACAAATGTTTCCTAATATCGGGGTGATATGGCGCTCTTGGGAGGTTGCACTATACTTGTTATTAGTAGAAACCACTTCCATAAGTGGTACTTGGAAGTTGGGTCATGTCATATTAATCGTCAACTCATTTTTAGGCTGGGAAGCGTGTATAAGAGAGTAAATGTGGGGTGGGGTGTTAAAGAGTGGTATCTATGTGAGGTTACACCACTGGACCTCAGGGTAAAGGTAGGTTGTTATATAGGTTTATATGTTTGGCATGCATGAATGATGGTTAATTGATGTTATATGAACTACAGTCACATACATGATGGTCATTTGATAGAGTAAATGCATGATAAATGCGAGTTAATTAGTTTGGTCATGTGCATGTGCATCAATTATTGATGCACAATAGTAAATTTTTTGTTTTATGCATTGTGATCATATTCATGTTGATTATTTTCATTGTGGTCGTTTTCATGAAAATTGAGTTCTTGATATTATTATGTATCATGCTAATTTGGACTGACATTTGCAGTTATAATATCCTCCCTTGAGATACATTGAGGTATGGTTTTGATTATGTCTTATATTCAGTTTATCTAACAAGGTATGTTTGCATGATAATAAAAGGATAGGAGATGAAGCGTAGAATATTGACTATAGTTCATATGAACCTCTATATAGGCTTGAACAAACATTGGTAATATGGGAGAGATTAGTTGAGAAACAAGGAGAGGGACATTATGTTGGTTTGGCATATGCATTGAGAAGTTTGAAATAAAAAAATAGGAGTTTCAAGGTAGAAAATGAGTGGTTGATTGAGGCACATGAAAGGCTTACCAGAGCTCATGAAAATAAAGATGTGGTTAATCCATTCATCCTCCAGAGCCTTCTAGATTTTTAGAAGTAAGGGTAGCTGGGGATTAGGCATGGATGAGAAGAAAATACTAATGGTGCAGATGGAAGTAGGTATTAGAAAGGGAATTGGATTGAAAAATATGACATAATGAAAGGGGATACTTTGGTACACCTAATAGGTGGGCTAACACTCATGGGTTGTATTCTAGCCCTAGTTCTGAGAGACATAATCATCGTGATCGCTAGCATCCTTATATGAGGAGTGAGAGGGTGTACTTGCATAAGAGTTCAAGAAAGCCAACCCTCCTAGTTTTGATTGAGAAATGAAGAAATCAGTAGATGCAGAAGCATGGATTATTAGGATAAATAAATTTCTTATGTTGCATGGTTACTCAAAGAACATGGAAGCCAAGATAGCTACCATCAATCTCAAGGGAAAAAAAAAGTTAATCTCACAACTAGGGTCAAATTCCACATTGGATATCTTAATGAACAAGATAATGATTTCATTAAATTCCACCTTTCGAGGGGACTAAAATTGACCTAAAGATCAATTGATTCGGCAAAGTGAAAGCTAAGTTTCAAATTATTTTATCCTTTCATTCACTATGGAATGGGAAGGCCCTAACCACTTGGGTAACTGCTAGGGTCAATCTCAATCACATGTAAACCATAAATAAATCCTATAAAATGTAGAGACCTGGCTCATTTGGACACACTCAATCAAGGCATGTTTCTATTTTTCTATTTTTATTTTTGGCTTGTAGAGGTTGATCGTTTGCATGGGGTCCAAAATTACGGGTGAAAGATTTGATCTTGGTTAGGTTTTCCTGGATCTTAATCACTGGAACATATCAAAAGTTTTTCTTCATTGTTCGTAGGCACAAAGTATGTAAGAGAGAATTTGTCTCTCTAGTTACTCGAAGACAATTTAGAGAGAGCGACCTTGAGTTGAGAGGTGGATCAGAAGGATCTGGTCCCTAGCACTTGCACCACATAGCCATGGGAGTGACCTTGATATTCCAGTCAATGTCATAGCTAATTCACAATGTGACTTTGGTCCTCTGACCTCTCAGACATTTCTTCAAGAGAGAAACTATGGGTTTTTGTAGTTTGGTGCCAAGGTCCAAGGACAGAGACCTCGTGGGAGAAACTCTATAGTTACAATCACCCACATACTATATTCATGAGAGCGACCTGAAGTTTCAATTGCCTGCAGATAATGTTGATGAGAGGAACCAAGTTCATATCTAGGGTTTGGAAATCTTGGTTTTAGTCCTCTTCAATGATCTTTTAGAACTTTGTTTCTCTACTATTATAATAGATCTGTAAATTTGATTTATTTTTCTCCACTACAAATCGTATGTATTGGGCTCATTGTACTCACTGCTGAAATATTTTAATGATGATCTACTAAAGAAGAAGATTTGAAAGGGTTCCCCCCCTTGTGGATTTTTTTCCCTGGTCTTGGACCAATCTATTGTCTCCTATGGTTGTGTTGTTGTCTTCTCTTTCATTGCATACATTGTTCTTACTTCAGATACATTTATGATTGGTTATAGTGCTAATAATTGGATGCAATGTTAATGACAAGATAAATTGGACTAAAGTAACTGATATAGCATTGAAAAGTATGAAAAATTAACATGGTATCAGAGAGAAGGAGAAAGCCAAGCCCAATAGAAGAAAATATTTGAAGCCCTCTCCTTCAGAGAGAATATCACCTATGCAAGGTCAATACATTGTCCTCTACCTTCAAGGAGCATCAAAAGTTGGGTGATGCATCAAACTTTGCTACATGGAAAGTCAGATTGGAGATCATAGCCGACAACAATGACGTGTTGGAATAAATTCAAGAAAGGGTGCCCGAGCTTCCGTAAAATTCTTCCTCTTCTCTCAATAACAAGTACAAGTAAGGTGAGTGTAAAGGAAATAAAATTATAGCTGATGGTTTACAAGATCATTTACTTACTTGGGAATTTAAGAAATTCTAAAGATATGTATGACAAGATAATTGGCATGTATGAAGTAAAAAACCTAAATGATATCATCACCTTGAAATATAAACTCAAGGAAGTCAAGATGAACAAAGGGGAAGTTGTTCAATATTACGTTATGAGGATCTGTCATCTTAGAGATCAATTGCAAAGGGTTGGAGAAAATGTACCTAACAGGGAACTATTAGTTCTGACTCTTAGAGGTCTCCACTCTATTTGGGAAACCTTCATTACCACTATCACTAACAACAATTTCCTTTCTTCATATGATGAGATCACTGGAAAACTCACTCAAGAGGAATGAAAAATGATAGAAAGAGGAAGGATTCAAAAGCATGAAGAGGGAGAACCCACAACGTACATCACACATGGAAAAAGAAAGAATAAAAGAGGATGTTCATCAAGGAATACTTCTCAAAATATAAAAAGAAGGAATGAAATATGGACATCCCATATTTAATGTTTCAATTGTCATAACAATGTTCATTATGCACAAGACTGTCTTGAAAAAGGAAAGAGGACATGCTACAACACTAGAGTCAGCTACAATAATAAAAAAAAGAAATATAATGAAATAAATAACCCTAAGAGAAGAGATTATAAAACAAGAAGAGACTCCTCAAGTGACCATGAAGAAAATCATCCTCCTCAAAAGAAATTAAGGGTTCCCACGTATGAAAGTAGTGTTATAAATAAATCTGAATACATTCTCGTTTCTGCTCTTTTTTTTGTGTAAATCAGTAGTTTGTATTAAGACAAACAATACATATTTTACAAAAAGGTCTACTCGTGTAGACTATAGAAAAACTTCATTATCCAATTGCAGCCTATCAAAACCATCTAGACTGACAAAAATCCCCAAGGCTCACCATGCAGGGTGGCATAGATAGTCTGGGGCCAACAAAAATAGTGAACCAACTTAACACATTACAAAACAGAGTCCATCTATATTTGAGATCCACCGAAACTAGCAAGGTAACTAAGACATAAATTGTGAAAAGTAAGAACAAAGAACTGAATCCAAGTAGTGAAGTTTGTAGAACAGAGACCAAAGGTGCTAACCCATGTCCCACGAACACCCATAGAGATTGCAGAAACAACCCCTTACAACTCACGAACAATATAATCCCTGGAGGAGGAATCCTGACCAGTCGAAGCAGAAGCTCTGCCTGCTTGAGGTTGAGAAGAGAGCTTTCCCTGGCTAGTTCTCATTTTCTCCTCTGCCCTTTCCCCCACTGCTGCAGCTTCCTGGCAAATGGCATGCCGAAGAAGGTTGGTCAGGACTGTCACTTCCTTCAAATGTTACCAAATTGTTGTTCCAGCGAGCTAATTTTGAAGTCTAGAGCTTCCAAGACCACCACATGATCCGCAAAAATGACAGAAACGACCTGTTGAGCCTGTCGAGCTTGGCTGAGATACTCTCCCTGCATGCTGATGGATTTTTCCAACATCGTTTTCATACGCCACATCTCCACCTACGTGTAGACGTATTGAGTAGGTCTCATCAACGTTGTGCCAAGATCCTAAACCCACTCCATGTGCTTCTCTAGATCATTCTCCTCTAGGGTTTCTTCTTCTTCAGTCATAATAGCTTCCAACTCCTCAATGTTACGCTTCTCCTTCTGTGAGGTCCTTGTTTCATAGGCTTCCCATGCTTGCTTGAGATCTTCATTGGCAGATGCATTTCTGTTGCCTTCGCGTGCCATCCCCTAAAGACTAAGAACAGAAAAAGGTCACCTTCTGAGGGCACAGATGATAGGATACTGGTGACCTTCGAAAATCAGAGTGGTGCTTTCGTTAATGGAGATGGTAGATATAGAGGAGAGAGCCCATGAACCTCTTGATTCGTCCCATCTCGCCACCTTATTTTCACACATCCCTTCATGGTTATCTTTTCTCCATGGTTCACAATTTTTTTGATGTGCTGGATCTATGCTATTAAATTTTCCCTGCTTGAACCCTTCCAGTGAGTGCCAGGTGGCAATAATTTTAAATGGGTGCCTGCGGAGATCATACTTTTTGTTCATGGAACTGCTAGGAGTTACTCTGTCCTTCTTATGCATTGAATGCCTATTCCTTGTGTGTATCGTTCGTCTTTGTCCCTATATTTTCACTGCCTTTGGATTGGATGGTGTCATACTCCACTACCTGCAAAGATCTTCGTACCCCTGGTCTTATCCTTCGGTAAAAATGTCTTGCCTCGACAGTAGTGTACACTTGTTTGTTAGTTCCGGGCAGGTGATGTCCTGCCATTAACTGTCCATGATGATAGTGGGATTTTCAATACCATAACTTGCCAAGTGATTCGCTACAGTGTTGGCTTTGCGTCGAACTTCCTGAAAGATTAAACCATTCAACCACAAAAGATGTTCGGCAATACTCTCTGTCACCTTGGAAAGTCTCTAGCGCTGAGTGACTTTGCTTGCTTGGCTCACGTATACATCCTTCTCGCTGCTGTAATTGCTAGCTGAGAGTCCCCTTCCAACACCACTGCTCCAGCATGTAGTTTTCAAAGAATTCTCAAACCCCATTCCAACGCTGCAAACTCCATTTCGTTGTTGGTTCCTTCCCCTAGAGCTCTGCTGAATATGTACTAAATTTATCCTTCACTGTTCCTGAGAACACCTCTAACGCTAGCCAGACCCGGATTACCCTGAGAGGCTCCATCAAAGTTGAGTTTAAGGAATCCTGAAGCTGGTCGATTCCAGGCACTTAAACTGGTGTTTATCTCCTGTGGGAAATTCGAGGTGACATCGAAGTTTCCCTTATCCAGGTTGAAAGCTTTCAAAATTTGTAAGTTTGTAGTTGAGATTTTAGTGTCTTGTTCTATTCTACCTTTGACAAGAATCGATTGCTAGAAATTGGAGAATAATATCGATAGAGTGGTTTAAATTTCTGGTTTCATTTAAGAAGACTCTTCGATTCCTTTCCTTTCAAATTGACCAAGCAATGAACCCTGGTATGATTTTCCAAATGGTGTTAACCAATTCATTATTGGAGAAATTTCTCCTCGAGTTCTCAATGGTTTCTTGAATAGAATTTCTTACTCTGTCTATTTTTTGCAATATAGTTTCCAACCATTTCCATAGCAGGTCTACCGAGTCATATGTGTTGAAGAGGTGATTCATTGTCTTCTCTTCCTTTCCACACATGGGGCATCGAGAGGGGCCAGAGAACCCTTTCTCTCGGAGATTCTCCCATGTAAGAGTTTTCCTGTGCATTAGGAGCCAAAGGAAAGTTTTTATTTTTGGCCAAAGCTGGGAGTCCGAAACCTTGTTGCTCCAATTGACCTTTTCTTCCTGCTCTGAGTCTTCTATGTAATTTCTGGCTTCCTTGAGCATGAAATTACCTCCTCCCTACTTTCCCCATCTTAATTGGTCCTTATCTTCTGCTATTCTTATCCTTCTTTTGTCTAAAAGTGTTCTCAGGTTCCTTGTGCCATTGTTTTCTTCGGTTATGTGCTTTGTTTCATTGAATATCCAAGTTCTCCACTCCTGTTCCCTTTCATTAGGTTCCCAATAATGATTCACCGTAGTTCTCCCTATCTCCTAGTTATTTGTTTGGAAATCTGCAAACTCAGGCCATTCCAGCTTTGGGAGTTGTTTCCAGGCATCCTCCCAAAAAAGGGTTGTTTTTCCATTGTGAATTTACCAAAAGTTGTTCTCTTGTATAATATGTCGGTTGCTTCTTGCTAAGTTCCATATGGGTGAGCCTTCTGGGTTTTCTTGCATTCTGATTAGGTTTTGTAAACTATGGCTTGGAGCGTATTTTTCCTTCCAATGCTTAGCCCATGTTAATTTGGGTTCCTTCAACCACTTCCACCACAACTTAGCACCACAGGCCCGATTGATTGTGGAGGGACGTTGCAAGTTCAAACCTTCCAGTTGTTAGGGATTGCACAGTTTGTTCCACGCAATTAGCGACCTTTTTTTCTTCTCAGAATTCCCTGACCAGAGGAACGTTCTTTGAATGACCCTTATCTGTTGAAGGACTCCTTTGGGAGCTGGAATAATGGAGAGCATATATTGAGGTATGGCTTGAAGGGCTGCCTTTGTTAAGACCAATCTTTCTACAGAATTTAGGGCCCTATGGGTCTAGTGATGACATGTTTTCTCCAACTTAGCCATGATCTTTTCCCAATGGAGTTTTTGCCAGGGTTTGTCAGTTAAAGGAGATCCTAGGTGTCTAGAGGGGAGGTTGCTTGTCTGGAAGCCGAGGATGGAGAAAAGACCTTTTTTTCACAGCTAGATGAGTGTTGAAAAAGAAGATAGTAGATTTCGATAGATTAAGCTCCATACCTCAAGCCTTGATAAAAAGATTGAGGATCCTTTTATAGCCCATGGCTTCTTTGACTGTGGGAGTGCCATGTAAGATCGTATCGTCAACAAATTGTTGGTGAGTGGTTGCTGGAATAGAAGACAGGGGCTGCAATCCTTTGATAATTCCTTCCTCCTTAGCTCTATGAATAAGTCTACTCCAACCTTCCATCAGGATCACAAAAGGGAATGGGGATAATGGTTCACCATGTCTAAGCCCTCGTGAAAGAGAAAATTGAGCAGAAGGGGCTCCATTGACCAAAATGGAAAATTTAGTAGATTTGATCAGAGCTAAAATCCATACTATCCATTGTCTAGCAAAAACAAAAGCATTTAAAATTGCTTCCAGGTTATTCTAGTTGACTTTGTCATATGATTTTGACATATCAAGTTGCATCATCATCCCTACTATCTTCCTAGATTGAAGTGTATGAATCATTTCTTGAGCTAGTAAAACATTGTCCAGAATTTGTCTCCCCTAAACATAGCTAGATTGCTCTTCTGAGATGAGGCCTAGAAGAATAGGTGTCATTGTGTTAGCTATAACTTTAGAGATGATTTTATAAATGACATTACATAGTGCTATAGGACGAAACTTTGCAGAAGTGTTAGCTTCCTCCTCCTTCAGAATCAGGGCAAGGAAGGTGGAGTTGAGGGACTTGAGTATTGAGGCAAAACGTTGAGAGTCTTCTGCAACTTCCTAGACTTTCGTTTTAACAATATCCCAACATGTCTTATAGAAATTAATAGTAAAACCATTAGGCCCATGAGCTTTGTCATTGGGCATTTCTTTCACCGCTTCTTCCACCTCTTCCATGCAAATTTCTCGAGTTAGTATGAGGTTCTACTTTGTTGTAATTAGCTTGGGGATTGAGGAGATGAGTTCATCAATTGTCTGTGTTCTGTCAACCTTTGGTTCTTAAGCAATGCTACTGAAATGCGTGGTGAGAGGGGTTGATATTTCTTGATGTGACTGTAATATGGCTCCCTATTCATCTTTAAGACTTAGGATTTTATTAGCTCCTCCATATTCAATAGCTGATCTGTAGAAGAATTTTGTATTCCATTCTCGTTCTTTTAGCCACTGAACTCAGGATTTCTGCTTCCATAGAGTTTCCTCCTATTGGCAACGAAGTTTCCATTCCTGCATCAGCGCTTTTTCTTTACTTACAGTCTCTTGGTTAGTATCCCCTTGAATCCAACCTGTGTATATTTGCTCTACTTGCTCCTCTAATTTCATTTTTTTGTTTGAATATGTTCCCAAAGATTGCTTGGTTCCAAATTTTTATCTTCTCTTTAATGTGTCTCAGTTTACCTTGTAATCTGTACATTTTGGTACCTTTAATACCCACAGGTTCATTCCACCATTTTACGATTTGTTATAAGAAATCCAGATGAGTAAGCCAGAATTTTTCAAATCTAAAAGGTTTTTTTCAAGGGGTTCCCTGGATAGTAGCAATCAGCAAAATAGGCCAATGATCTGACCCTCCATTTGGAAGAATATCTGATTCCACTATAATTCCTTCCAACAAAATACTTTCTGATATGAGAAATTTGTCCTGTCGAGAAGCAATTTGCCTATCACCTCCCCTTTTGTTGTTCCATGTGTAAGCCCCACTTCTGGGATAGACATCCACCAGATTAGTTATTTTCATGAAGTCTAGAAAAGGTTCAGAATCTTTATTGAGTTTCCTTATACCTTCTTTATTTTCCGTGAGGGTGGTTATCATATTGAAATCCCCTCCTATTACTGCCTTTTCTTGGGGATATCTTAGCTTCAGGTTCAACAAAGTTCTCAGAAAAATAAACTTCTCCTCTAGCTTTTGTGGCCAATACACATTAGTACACAGATAAGTTTCAGAGTTTCCCACCACTTGAGCTTCTACAACTATGAAGGGTCTGGTTCCTTTAGATGAGAGGATCTTGATTACTTGTGGATTCCACAAAGTGATTAAGCCTCCCTCCCATTCATTGTTGGCCATCTCTAGGTATTCCATATGTTTGCCTAATTTTTTGCTTATATTGAGTACCGTGTTACCTGTGCATTTGGTTTCCTGCACAAATATTATGTCTAGTTTTTCGTTTTGGACTTTCTTCTTTAAAAGACGTTGTTTTATTTGGCTATTAAGCCCTCTAACATCCCAAGAGATGATTTTCATTTTAAAAAAAAAATTAGGAGCTTAGATTAAAAAGCCTCTAGGGCTTTCATCTTACTAGAGTTTACAACATTTGTCCCAGTTCTTGCAGTGCCTCATTTTTGGTCCTACGTCCTCTTTTTTTCCGATGTTTGGAACTTGTGGAAGTTTGATGCAGACCCTGTGTTTGGACTCCTAGTCCTTTAGCTATGCCTAGGCTCTTGCTTTGCATTTCCATCTCTACTCTTTGTCATGCTATAAGTATATCATTAATTCGCTTAACTTCCTCTTCTGATATGTGTTCCATTCCCTTCCTTTTCCAGTTTCCCACCATGTCTGGTAGATTTACACCCTCTTGCTCTAGTATATCATTAAGTTCCATCTCTTAACTTCCACTGTCACTTATGAGCATTTATGAATCTTCATCTACCCCCTCTATTGTTTCTTGAATTTGTAGCAAAATGCTTGAAGGATTCCCCTGTAGTGCTCTAGACTTAGGCTTTGTTGTAGCTTTGTTTGCTTCAGTGATGTTTTGTTCTTTACTGTTATCCTCTAATTCCGTTTTAGTTTCCAAGATTTCAAAAGCATTGCTTATGTTACCTTGTGATGTACTTGCTTTGGTCTGGTGTTTCCTGTCTGCTCTTTGTATATCTTTTGGTCAAATGAAGCTTTCCTTGTTCTTGTCTGCTTTGTCTTCCTTATGGTCTCATGCTGCTTTATTTAGTGGGCATTCTCTGATTAAATGACCATGCTGATGACATTTTCGACACCGGAATGGGATTTTTTCATAATCTATGGCTTGGAAATAATCTTCATCCCTATACTCCAGCTATAGTCCCTCATGCAGAGCCCCAGACACATCCATTTCCACACATATTTTGGCAAATGAGGTGTACCTTCTTTGCAAAGTAGCTTCTGATGCTTTGATGAAAGTCCCTATCTTATTCCATATTTTTTCAAGAGCTGCATATCCCCAATAATCTATTGGTAGGGAGAAGAGGCGTATCCAGACAGGTACCTGCTTGAAGGTTTCCTTTTCTGGTACAAAATTGGGTTTCCATGGCCTTATTTACAGGCCTGCAGAAGCAAAGAAATAAGGTCTGCCATCAAAAATTCTATCCTTATCTTCTATATTTGAGAAAACAATAGTAAAATAGCCTTTGGTTCCTAAGTGTAGTCTAACATCACCTTTGGGTTTTCATGGATGCTTTATCCATTTATACAATGCCTATTCTGTTGGCCATAGCCCCATGAATTTGTAGATCATTGTGTGCTCTGTCATCTGATCCCAGTAGGCTTGAATGTCTCGGTTTGTTATCACAACCATTAGGGTTTTTGCCACCTTAGGTTTACATGGACCTTGATTCTTCTTTCCATTAGTTGTTGTTATTTTTCCTCCTTGTTCCTCTTTATCCTTATCCAGAGCCTCTTCTTCTGCTTCTGCTTGCTCCTTTTCCTGTTTGTGTTCATGGGCGAGATGTGCTTGTGTTGGCTTCTCCCTATCTCTGTTTTCTGTTCTTTTACTGTCATCCTTTCCTTTCAGTTTTTGAGTGTTGTTATCCTCATTACCTTCATAACCTTTCCTTCCCTTTCTGGTCAAGTCCACCTTATGTGACCTTTCATACCCTGCTATTTCCACCCCTACCGTGTTGTTTGTTTGTTCATCATTATTTTCTTGTAAGATGGGGTCCCTATGGACCCCACATTTTCCATTTGTCGGGTCAGGTTCTGTTCCCTTCTGTGTAGCTCTGCCACTCTCATCCTATTTTTCTCCAGTTTTGAAACCTAGATCTAGTGAGTATGTGAGCTTCCAACCCTTGTTTCCTCTACATCTCCCTCGCTACCCACCTCCACAATACATTCTCATTTCTGCTCTTACTAGTTCTTCTCGATCAGAATTACGGGATAGTTAGCTAGTTGATAGTGGGGCCCCTCGTCATTTCTCTAGTTATAAAAAATTTCTCTTTGATCTACTAGAGAGGGAGACTAAGCTAAATATCATTCTTGGTTTAATTAAACTCACCCATGAAAGTTTTTGGGTTCATCAAATTTCAGCTAAATTTTGGGGAATCAGTTATGTTGCATGATGTCATGTATGTAAGAGGATTAATGAAGATTTTGATATTTGTATCTATGTTGGAAGAAAAATGGATGAGGATTTCTCTCATCAAATTTAAATTTATAACTTGGCATGTTGATTCATCCATGCAATATGCCTTCACACTAGGATCTAGAACTGAAGGTCTCTATAGGGTCACTAAAAGACCTCCCTTTGCATTGGTTCATAATACCAATCAGTTGAGTGAAGTATGGCACCACATACTAGCTCATCTTCACTATGGTGCACTTTTGAAAGTAAATAAATTGGTCTCCGGTATTCCCAGTGTTCAAGCTCATCATGATGGAGTTTCCCAGTTGTGCTAGTGGATAGAAAAACAAGGGGACCATTTCTATCCTGTAAGAAAAAATATCATGACCTCCTTCATCTCAATTATTCTAATATATGTGGTCCAATGCCTATACATTTTATTCATGGTCATCTCTACTACATAGCATTTATTGATGAATTCTCAGTAAATACGTGAATATACTATCTTAAGCACAAGGATGAAGCCTTTGAAACATTCAAGGAATTCAAAGCATTGATCAAAAATAAATGAGGAAAGAGAATGAAAGTATTTAGATCTAACAATGGAGGAGAATAAATGTCAAAATAATTCATACCATTCTGCAAAAAATATGGAAGAAAGAAGGAAATGATTGCTCCATATACTCCTCAACGTAATGGTGTAGCTGAAATAAAGAACATGTCTATACAAGAAGTTGCATGTGCTTTTCTCTGTGATCAAAAGGTGCCAACTTTCCTTTGGGTTTAAGCCACATCTACTATAGTACATGTTCAGAATAGGGTGCCTAATCAAGCATTAGAAAACAAGACACCTAAATAAATATTCATAGGACCTAAGCCTAATATCATCCATCTTGATGTATTTGAATGTCTTGTGTATTTTCATGTGCCGAAAGACAAAAGAAAGAAAGTAGAAGCTACTCGAAGAAAAGGTAGCTTTGTGTGTTATTGTGAAAATTCTAAAGCATATAGAATTTATATTTCTGGTCAAAGGAAGATTGAAATTACGAGGGATGTAACATTTGATGAAGATGAAACTCTTGGAAAAGAAATAGATCTTCCTCCACCTCTTCCTCCCAAGGAAGAGAATGATAACTTGGATATTTTGGATGGTCTATCTACAGTTAAGGCTAATATGTTCGATAATCCCATAGAGACTATGGAACTATTAGATCCTCCCCAAGTGATCCTCCCTATGAGAACAGACCACTTTGGCTTTGTGATACTAAAAGAAATTTCCCCATCCACAGATCATTCAGAGAAAGGAAACAACCACACAAGTATCAGGGATATGTTGGTACTATGAGTACTATGATTCATGTTGAACCATCCACTTTTGAAGAAGCAGTAAAAGAAAAAGTGTGGAAGGATGTTATGGCTAAAGAATATGAGCCAATTATGAGAAATGATGTATGTTATATTTTGCGTAGAATGAAAGGGATGTTTGTTATGACATCAAAATGGCTATTTAAGATCAAACATGGAATTCATGGTAGCACTCACAAATACAAAGCAAGGTTTGTGACTTGAGGATTCTCTCACAAAGAGGGAGAATATTATGATGACATATTTTCTCCTGTAGCTCAATAGACAACCATCTATTCTAAGTTTACCTTGCTGAAAGTCAAGGATGGACTCTTCATCAGATGGACGTAAAGACCGCTTTCCTCCATGGCATGTTACAGGAAGAGGTATATGTTGAACTATTGGGTGTGGAGCCTGATTATCTTATTTCTTCAGAGGTATTTCCGCATTAGACCCTAGTTCATCATTGTTGGGTTGTGTTGTATTATTTCCATGACTAGCCCATTTAGTTAACCCGGGGGCTAGACCGGGGGCAAAGCCCCCCCTTTGTTGTGCCAATTGCGTTATGGGGCGAGTCACATGGGATTTGAGTGGTGCAGGTAACCCCACTCTATGGGGTCTAGGGTAGCACCCTGAACAATTCGGTTTTGGACCTTATGTTAGTTTCTGTAGACCTACCTATGGTTTTGTGAATGAATTTCGCACATGGTTTTGGACGTGATGGTTTTTGGTCCATGGTATTGGATGCTTCGGCATGTATAAATATGTATTGTAACATTGAAAGGAACATAAGAAAAGATCAAGTTGGTAGTCCCAGTTTTTGGATCCAAGGGAAAATCTCTATGTATATGTGGTTTATGTGTTATGCTCTCGCATTGTTTATTTTCTATGTTTTAGAATTTGTATGTAGGTAATTTATGTACATTATTAAAACCTACATTTGGTATGCAAGTTTTTTTGGCTTCAGGGGGACACCTTTGTTACTGAGGGGTTTTTCTTGGGCCTGTGGTAGACCCTGTTCAGTGGGAGATTTGCAGGATCAATTTTGGTGGTGAAAGAAACTGGCGAGCAGTGGAAAGATAGAGATCGAGAAATTTAATGGTCAGAGTTTTGAGTTGTGGAAACTCAAGATGGAGGATCTTTTGGTGGATAAAGATTAGTGGATTGTGGTAGATCTAGGTACTAAACCAATGGGAGTGTCTGAGGAAGAATAGAAGAAGTTGGATCAGAAGGCAAAGAGTACAATATGATTGTGTGTCTCAAATTTAATATTGCTAAATATATTAGGGGAAGCTATGGTGAAGGCTTTGTGGGACAAATTAGGGACTTTGTACCAATCTAAGTCACTGGTTAATAAACTGTTCCTACAGAAAAAGTTGTATAACTTGAGGATGAAATATGGAGACTTGGTGACAGAGCATCTGAATGCGTTTAATACTGGGGTAAGTCAGTTATCGTCTGTTAATATCAAAATTTCAGATGAAGATAAGTGCATTAGTTTGTTGTGTTCTCTACCAGATTCGTGGGATAGTCTGGTTATTTCAATAGGTAGCAATGCAACTGCCTTGTAGTTTGATGAAATATTCTCATCCTTGCTGATGGATGAAATGAGACAGAAAAATATGGAGAGAGAGAATGGTGATGCCTTGTCTGTACAAGGACGGTCCCAGAACAGAAACAAAAATAAGTCATCAAGTGGGAGATATAAATCTCCAGGAAAACCTATGGTGTGTTGGAAATGCGGAAAGGAAGAGCACTACAAAAGGGACTATAAATCTAAAGATTTTGATAAATGAAAGGGATCTGATGATTCTCCTTCTGCAAAGCTGAAAACCACCTCAGATGAAGGTGGAGATGTGTACTTGGCTTCTTCAAGTACACATGTAGATCATGAGGCATGTTGATAGACTAAGGTAAATCCTTTCACTTCACTCCCCATAAGGACTGGTTGTCTGAATATGAGAAATATGATGCTGGTGATGTCTTCTTATGGGATGATAGGAAGGCTAGAATTGTTGGTCACGGAAAAGGAAAGTTGAAGTTGCAAGGTGGAAGGGTTAGAACACTTCCGGGTGTTCTGCATATTCCTGCATTGGCTACAAATCTGATTTCGGTAAGCAAGATGGACGATGCATGTGTAAAAACAGTGTTCAAGAAGGATACCTACAAGATGCTTTGCAGAGCACTGGTATTGATGCGGGTAGTTAGGATTGGAACTCTATACAAGCTGCAAGGTAGCACTATTTTTGATGGGTGCAACAGTTCTATGTTTCTTGAATGTGGAGCAGAAAATCTAGTGGTCTCTAGAGAGAAGACCATACTATGGCATCAAAGCCTTGGACTTATTGGAGAGAAGGGGCTTTGAATACTTCTTGGTAAATGTATGGTAGATGGTATATGTAATAGCTCTCTGGATTTTGATTTCTGTAAAAATTGTGTATATGGAAACTAGAATCGGGTGAGTTTCCCCTCTAGTGGTAAGAGGGAAAAACAAATATTAGAGCTTGCGCAAAGTGATGTGTTTGGACCTGTGAAGGTTTCATCACTGGGTAATTCTATGTACTATGTATCTTTTATAGATGACTTCTCAAGGAATACATGGATATATTTCCTTAAGAAGAAATCTAATGTCTTTGATAGGCTTAAAGAATTTAAGGATCTGGTGGAAAACCAGACATAGAAGAGGATAAAGGAGCTGAGCACAGATAACAGCGGAGAGTTTTGCAATAAGGAACTTGAAGAATTTTGTAAGAAGTGTGGTATAGCACGATAGAAGACTACTCTATATACACGGTAGCAAAATGGAGTTGTAGAGAGAATGAACAAGACATTGATGGAAAGGGCAAGAAGCATGCTCATTAGTGCCGGGTTAGGACAGGAATTCTAGGGAGAGGCAATTGAGACAACATGTTACCTGGTCAATAGATCACCGTCATCAATGTCAGAGGATAAGACTCCACAAGAAGTATGGATTGGTAAGAAACACTCTCTTTCACATCTGAGGGTATTTAGATGTGATGCATATGTACATATTCCAAAGGAGAAATGAACCAAGTTGGATAGTAAATCTAAAAAGTGCATCTTTATTGCATACAAGGATGGTTTAAAGGATTATAAGCTTTGGAACCCAGTAGCAAGGAGGGTTGTGTACAACCAAGATGTGGTGTTCAGAGAGGTGAAAGATGTTATTAAACATGAAGTCCAACCAAAGGAACCTGAGAAGATAGAATTTTAGCTAAAGGAGGAAGAATGAGACTCTACAATAGAGGTGGAATCAGAAGATAAAGAGCCACAAAATTTGGGTGTGAGAAGATTAGTTCAAGAAAGGGGGCAACTAGAAAGGTATAGTTCATCTGCTTTTTGTTCAAATTTTGCTTTATCTATTACTGATGATGATCCTAGAACTTTGAAGGACGCAGTAGATTCAGAGGATGGAAAACTTTGGAAAGAGGCCATGGTTGATGAAATGGCATATTTTCACAAAAATGAGACTTGGGATCTGGTGGAGTTGCCAGCTGGAAGGAAATCCATTGGCAGCAAATGGGTGTTCAAGAATAAGACATCCAGAAGGAAAGGTGGAGAAATACAAAGCTCAGTTGGTAGCAAAAGGTGACTCCTAGGTGTCGGGAATTGATTTTGGTGATATTTTTTCTCTTGTTACCAAAGTAACTTCCATTAGATTACTTTGATCTATTGACACTATTTTTGACTTTGAGGTAGAATAGATGAATGTGAAGACAACATTTCTTCACGGGGATTTAGAAGAGGAAATCTACATGAAGCAACCTGAAGGCTTTGCGGTGAAGGGTAAGAAATAACTGGTATGCAAGTTAAAGAAGTCCCTGTATGGGTTAAAACAGTCACCAAGGATGTGGTATCAGAAATTGATACATTTATACGGGGACTTGGCTTCACCAAAACAAAGCAGATCACTATGTGTATTTTAAATTAATTGGTGACCATGTTATTTATCTGGTCTTGTATGTGGATGATATGTTTCTGGTTGGAAATGACAAAGAAATTATCCAGGATTTGAAGAACCAATTGTCCCCCAATTTTGACATGAAAGATATTGGTGTTGCAAACTATATTTTGGGCATGGAAATTAAAAGAGATTGGGAAAACAGGAAGCTCTAGTTAAACCAGAGGAAGTATGTTGAGACAATATCGTAGAGGTTTAGTATGCAGGATAGTAAACCAGTGAAGGTTTTTTATTCCTGTAGGTGTAAAGTTATCTGATGAACAGTGTCTCAAGCCACAAGAAGAGGAAGAGGACATGTCCAGTGTTCCATATGCAAGTGCAGTCGGTAGCCCAATATATGCGATCTTCTGTATTACACCAGACATTACACATGCAGTGGGATTATTGAGCAGGTTTATGTCAAAACCAGGGAAGGAGCACTGGATAGCGATGAAGTAGGTTTTCAGGTATTTGTGTGGCACTAGTGATTACGGTTTGTGCTACCAAGGAAGACCAGGACTAGACAGAGTGTTGGATATTCATGGCTTCATTGATGTAGACTAGGCTGGAGATCTATATGAGAGAAGATCTACAAGTGGCTATCTGTTTAACATATTTGGAGGTCCAATCAGTTGGTTGATTAAGAAACAATATGCAGTGGCACTATCAGCTACATAGGTGGAATACATGGTAGCCATTCATGCAAGCAAGGAAGCAGTTTGGTTGCAGAGATTGTGTTCAAGTACGGGGTTAGTAGAGGGAGATATAAGGATAGGCTATGATAACCAAAGTGAAATTTTCTTGGGAATGAACCCTGCGTATCATTCAAAGACAAAGCACATTGATGTTCAGTATCACTTTGTGAGGCATATGTTAGAATAAAAAAAGGTGTTGCTGATAAAGGTGTACACTTTGACGAATACTATAGATGCATTGACAAAACCTATGAGCTTAGATAAGTTCTCTTGGTGTAGAAAAACAATGGGTGTTGTAGCGCTAGATAAATGACTAAGCTCTCTTGTGGCCCCCGTGGAAAGAAAACAACAAGTGGGAGAATGTTTGGTTGTGTTATATTATTTCCATGGCTAACCCATGTAGTTAACTGAGGGGTTAGAATGGGGGTAGATCCCCCCCTTCATTGCACCAGTTGCACAACAGGGGGGGTCACAGGGGTTTTTAGTGGTGTAGGTAACCCCACTCTTTGGGGTCTAGGGTAGCTCCTCAGGAAATTTTGGTTTTGGACCCTATGTTAGGTTAGGCATACCTACCTATGGTTTTGTGCATAATTTTCGCAAATGGTTTTGGACGCGATGGTTTTCAGTCCATGATATTAGATGCTTCGACATGTATAAATATGTACTGTAACATTGAAAGGAACATAATGAAAGATCAAGCTGGTAGTCCTAGTTTATTTTCTATGTTTTATAATTCATATGCAGGTAATTTATGTACGGGGTTAAAACCTATAGTAATGTGGCGACAATGCCACCCATAAATGTGCACCACCATAGGGGTTGATGGGAGGGGGAAAAAATGATTATTTGGAGCCCCCCCTAACATGGGATCGTGAGCAGCGCCCCTGAAGATAAAAATAGATGTAAATTTTCCTTGTAAAATGTTGTAATTTCATAGTCAATCTCGGTCGTTCATTAGGCGCAAAACTAGCAGTAGAAGTTATGTTTACTTTAGGGTTTTTTTCACAAGAAGGAAACCCCTCCCTATATATGAGGGAATTTTAATGTGTCTATGTAGATCTATATTCTGAGCGAGAAAGAGAAAGGAGATTGTGTGAGAGCGAAGAGGGAATTACAACAGATCTGTTTTAGGTTGTATTTCTTCAATTTTCTCCTTAATATAAAAGGAAGGACTCGTTGTTTCTCCATGAACATAGCCCAAATTGGGTGAACCGAATATATTTGTGTCTCTCTTCTTTTATATGTTTTCTATGTTTATATTTCTGCAATATATTATATGTGCTCCATTGCTCTGTAATATAAAATTTCCTAACATGAACAACCACAAGGATTTGAAATGGAATAATGAAGATGCTTTCAGGTTGAAGAAGGAATTGTATGGCTTGAAGCAAGCTCCCCTCAACCTCTAATTCAAGGTAGTCCAAGGTATGCCATTGATTTTGGCTTTGTATGTTGACAATTTATTTTTGATAGGTAGTGAGCCTCTAATGATCAAATGTAAGAGGAAGCTAGCCTTTGAGTTTGAGATGAAAGACCTTGGTCTCATGCACTAGTTTTTGGGCCTTAAATTGTGGAAAAAGTCTGGTGAGATTTTACTATCACAAGGAAAATACATTGTAAAGTTGTTGGAAACATTTGGAATGACTCAATGTAAATCCATGGTCACTCCAATGGAAATAAACTTCAAGAAATTATGTGGAGATATTGTAGGACTAGACTTAGAGAATCCATATCAGTATAGAACACCCATCCAAACATATTCTATGCAGTAAATAATTTGAGGAAATTCATTACCGAGCCCCAAAACTAACATTGGCTAGCTTCCAAACATGTATTCATATATTTTCATCGGTCAATTACACTTGGCCTAAGATATTTTGCAAGAAATGCTCAACTTCATGGATAAACTAATGTTGACTGGGTCGAAAATGTTATTAACAGGAAAATTACATGTGAATGTTGCTTTAGCCTTGGATATGCCATGATATCCTGGATCAGAGGGAAACAAAAGTATGTGGAAATGATCTCAATCAATGGAGAATATATTTCTTCTTACATGGCTAGTTGTGAGGGACGATGGTTAAGAAATATCTTTGGAGAGATGTTTGAGTAGGTCCTAGACACACAATGATATACTGTGACAATAAGAGTGGGATCTGTTTAGCAGAAAATCAAGTGTTTCATGACGAGTCCAAGCACATTGAAATTTGATATCAATTCATTCAAGATACGGTGGAGAGAGGAGCTATCAAGCTTCATCACATATCAATGGATGAATAGATTGCAAATATTCCAACCAAAGCATTACCAAAAAGAAATTTCTCGAATTTCAGAGAACACCTTAGACTGATGGATGTAGCCCCTTTGGATAAGGTGAGGCACTAATCGAGGACACTAAATATACTCTTCCCACCTTGCTTGAGCTCCGAAGGTGAGAAATTGAGATAGAGAGCTCCTGGGTTTGATGGAACTCTAGACAATAGAGCATTACCCTATACTTTACCCAAGGTTGAAGAATGTTTCTCCCCTATATTTATAGGGTTGAATAATGTTGCTCCCCTCTTAGACTTTATAGAGTATACCTAAGTTAGCATCATACAATCAAGCAAGTCCTCTTGATGAGAATACCACTCCACGTTTTGGCCAATGAGTTGAGAGTTTACTTAGGGTGTACAACCCAAGTCCATTATGATGCACGGGTTCTACCACATGACTATTTCGAGTCATTGATGGGAAGATTAGTAGGAAATAGGATGGGTTGAGATACCTCGATATGATTCGAGGTAGAGGTAAAGCTCCTTCATGAGATTCCAATGTCGAGGGGGCATTCCCCTATGAGATTTTTTATCCTATTATTCAGTATTGTTGGACATTATTACTGCCCAATATTGTTCCAGGTTAAGATGTTCTCCTTAATGATGCACTTTCCGTGATAATTGATGATGATATTCTGGGTAGTATCCCATTAGCAGAGATCTCAGATAGTGGCATGATCTATAACAAATTCTTCTTCTAGATCCACGAAAGTTTCTGTAGTTAGAGTTGAGAAGAGAGAGTCAAGCATTACAACTTAGCAGGATGATGTGAATATTAACTAACAAATATTGGCAAGTGGAATTCTTCCTAGGCGTTAATTTTTCAACTAGGGTCAGATTCCACATTAGAGAACTCAAATGACAAAGCTGATGCTTGCATTAAATTACTCTTTTTGAGAGGAAACAAATCGACGTAAACATCACCTGATTAGGTTAAAAAAAAGTTAAGTTTTGAATTATTTTATTCATTAATTCATTATGGAATGAGTCGACCCTAACCACTTGGGTAACTACCTGGGTCAACCTCAATCCAAAGTAAACTTTCCAGAATGCTTATAAAAGGAAATGACCTCAATCAAGGCATGTTTTTATTCTTCTATTTTTGTTTTTAGCTCGCACAGTTTCATCAGTAGAAGTTCCTATTGGGTGCAAAAGTACAGGAGAAAAATTCACTCAGGGTTAGCGTTTTCTAGATCTTGATCACTAACATAGGCGAGATGTTTTTTTATCCTAAGTCACAGACATAGATTTGGTAAGAGAGCAAATTCACTTCTCTTGTCACTTAGAGACAATTCAGAGAGATCGACTATGAGTTCAGAGGTAGATCAGAAGGATCTGGTCCCTAGTAACACACACCAGGTAGCCCTTGGAGTGACCTTGATAGTGCATTCATTGGCATAACTCAGTTGGAGTGCAAATTTGGTCCTTTGGTCACTCGCGCAATTATCCAAGAGATAAGTTGTGGGTTTTTTTAGTTTGGTGCCGATATCGCACACTTAGACATGTCTTGGGAGTGAGTATGCAATCTCAGTGACTAACATATTATATTCATTAGAGAGACCCTAAAGTTTCAATCACCTACAGACAATGTTGATGAGAAAGACCTAGTTCAGATCCATGGTTTGGACATCTTGGATTCAGTAATCTTTAGTGATCTGGTAAATCTATGTTTCTCTATTGTTATAACAGATATGTAGATATATAAATTTGATTTATTGGTCTTCACTAGAAATCATATGTATTGGGCTCATTGTACTCATTGTTGAAATATTTTTATGACGATTTAGTAAAGAAGAATATTTGAAAGGGTTTCCCCCTTGTGGGTTTTTTTTCTTGGTCTTCGACCAATATGATATCTCTTATGGTTGTGTTGTTGTCTTCTTTGTCATTACATACATTGTTCTTTCTTTAGTTATGTTTATGACTGGTTCTACTGATAATAATTGCATGTGCTATTAATGAAAAGATAAATTGGGCTAAAGTAAGTGATACAACATTGAACAATATGAAAATTTAACAAAGAAGATATTTGGTAGGAATATGGAAAAGATTTCATAGGCATCAAACAAGTGGAATTGATTTAGGATGAGTTTGAATCGTTTTTCCAAAGAAAGTACCTATCTAAGAGATATTTTGATGGAAAGGCCAAGGAATTCTATGAGCTCAAGATGAGGAAGCAAAGAACCAAAGGTTCATTAGTTGATTTCCATTATCATTCAAAGATCAAATTTAGTTTGATGAGCCTCTATATTTGGAGGAATCTAACAAGAAGTTGAAGCATTGTTATGAGTAGCCTAAGTTCATATGTGACTAGAAAGGTAATGTGGAGACTAAAGAAAATGGCCTAAGAAGTGAGTATTATCTCACACGATGCAGGTGGAAAGGAAAATGTGCACCTTGTAAGAAGTCCAATGCAACTGAAAAAGGACATGGTTCTCAGCCTTTGGAGGAACATAATAAAGGAAATGGTAGAGAACCATGGTGGTGCTAAACCTATGGTGGAGATCATTATAGGAAGGATTTACCTTTCTATCAAAGTGGCACACCAGAAGCATGAAAGACATCAGATCTACAATGACGAAGAGGGATATATTGTTGAGAGATGTAGTCTAGAGCGTTCCTCATATATTTGTAGTAGTGGATAATAGGAAGGAAAATAATTAGTAATCTCTTATAGAGATGGAAGGTGGAACTAAAGGGAGAGTTCTAGTTAGAGCCTCAATAAATCCTACAGTAGGATAAGCTCATGCTTCAAGATTGAGCAATAAAGAAATTTAAATTGCATAGAAGCTCTTTGGGGCCAAGGAAGCTACCTGGAAGATGGTTAATCAGATGCAAGAATGATAGTTGGTTCTAGATATAACTAAATTTTTCAAGGGAATTGAAATCCCTTGAGATATGACATGTGCAAGTGTGTAGTTTTAGGGTAGTATAGTGGGTACAACAGGGCAAGGTGAAAGGTATATCGTTATTTATTAATACAATAACAATCATGTGTTTATAGTAATATGATGTAAGGAATTTCATTGAAAAAGAGACTTCCATAGATCTTGAGGAAGGATTGGGCTGATATTTCACTCATGAACCCTTAGAATCATTGGGAGACAATGGGTGTTGACTCATGGTGTCTCTTGAAAGTCTCATTCTTTTAGTGTTTTGTGATTTTTTTTTCTTTATTTGTGGTTTTTATTTTGACTAGTGCATGGCCATGCCACTTTTTTGTGGTGTTTTATTGTTGTTTGAGTTTCCATGTTTTCTTTATCTTATCTTCTTCTTCTTGCCTTTTATGTGTTAAGTGTCATAGGAATTGTTTGGGGAAAGAGGAAGTTATTGGAGCTCGAGGAGAGCTGATTAAAACCCAAAAATTAATACAGGACTTGGATGAAGCTCGGTGCATGAATAAAGGGTATCTAAAGGAAAGAATATGACAACTGATTGGGTTGGTTAGGTCCATTGTGTTAAGTGGACATTGACATGAAAGCCATGATAAAGGTAACCATGAAAGGTAAAAGGAAATGGGATTAACATAATAGAGGCCTTGGCTAACTTGGGAATTTGTGTTCGAAATGTCATGCATGCTTTGAACAGATAAAGAAACTTCTATTAAACTTGATCTTATGAACACTGGTAATTAAGTCATGATCATGATTACTCTCTCTCTCTCTCTCTCTCTCTCTCTCTCTCTCTCTCTCTCTCTCTCTCTCTCTCGATCTATATATATATATATATATATATATATATAATATATATATATATATATATATATAGAGAGAGAGAGAGAGAGAGGAGAGAGAGAGAGAGAGAGAGAGAGAGAGAGAGAGAGAGAGAGGAGTAGTCATTGAACACTGGTAATTGTGTTCTTTAATTGAGTCTGATGGAAATTATTTTCTCAGCATAAGAAAGCATGGAAAATGACTAGTTGGGTGGTTGGAATTGGCTGCAAGATATTTAGTATCATCGATAAAACAAATTGTAACATGAAATAGTATCTTGATAAATTACTTGATGAGTAGGGTCATTGTGGGACATTCGAACCCAATAGTGTCAATTGATTGAAGTAAGCATGCTAAGACCAATATGATGGTTTTGAGGTAGGGATATGCCTTGGTTTTTAGAACTTTTGATGCAAAGAAACCTTGACAAGGGATGAATCGCTTGTGGGAATGACTGGTAGAAAAGGGGATGCAAGGGAACTTGGGAGGTGAGTGACTACACAATAGGGAGAGATGATTACAATAGGGACTGGGAAGTAGAGAAGGGAATGTTGGGGAATAAATTTGTTTTGGTCATTATCATTTCTAGATGGAATTAAAAGCACATCTGAAGTGTGCCTAAGAATAAGGAGTTGATATCTTTTCACTGAGAGAGCAAATAGTGTGTAACAACATTGGCTTAAAAATCCATGTAATAAATCTAATGAAGGAAAAATAATTACCAAGTGCATTGGAGACCTATTCCAAGAAAATGTTGGGTAAAAACATAGTGATGGGGATCACTTGTTAATTAATGGATATGGGAATTTGGAAAGTAAGTGGAAATGGCTTTGGAAAGGCATGGGGCATTTATTGGAATTTTATTTATGAAAATAATGTCAAATCAAAGAAATGAAAGGTGAAAGTTCACAGGTTTCATGTAAGGAGGAGATTGAAGAAAAATAATAGAAAATAAAGAAAATAGAGGACTCACTAATAAAAAGGCTTCTGAGAATTAGTACACAACTTATTCTAGTTTTGTCTTTGACACTCTCATTCTATTCTCTCTCTCTCATACTCTTGGACACATAGACTTTCCTTGGAGAACTCTTGGAGGAGTGTTGCATACTTGGGATTTAGAGCATCAAGGAAAAATAGAAGAACGAATGTGCAAGATGACAATGTCATCAAAAGCTACAACATGTTTTTCTTGTAGGCACTGAGTTGCATGTATGATTTCCTTGCTAGTTTCAACATGCATGGCACGTGCATGTGGTTTCTTCGTTATGATCTGTCATGGGCATGGATGATTTCCGAGATTGATAGCTTTTTTACATAACCTTTCCATTTCCTCGATAGCCATGGTGTTTTTGGATTTATATTTGTTTCCTACTTTTTTGTCATGTTTGTTATGGTTGTGGGTTGAGTTATTAGTTCATGGAGCCTTGGTTGAACAAATGCTTTGGAAGCATTGTAACAACTTGGGTTGAGTTACTAGTCTTCAAATTCTTGGTTGGATAAATTCTCTAGAGACCTTGGTGGGTTGATTTACTAGTCTTGGAAGCCTTGGTTGGACAGATGCTTTGGAGCCTGGCAGAAGTTGTGGGTTTAGTTACTAGTCCTAGATGTCAGGTTGGCACAAATGCTCTAGAGCCCTAGAAAACTTGGATAGATACTGATCTGGTGATGGTTAGTGATGTACAACCATGATTTGGAATCATTGGTTGAGGGTTGAGGTGGTTTGGCCCCTAGAAGCCCTAGTTTTGTTTTTATTGGCTATTCCATAATATCCTAGATTCATGACTGCAATATGGCGCGAGGGTGATTTTCATGAAAGAAATATTTTTTTCAGCCTAATCTATGGTGAGGTGGTACACGGAAGTCCCTAACTTGGTTGGATTTTCATATGTTATTAATATCTCTCTTCCTCTTATGTTCCATGTGTAAGTTTACTTGTTATTATGTGGCTATGATGGTTTTTATATTATTATTATTTATCTAGTTATATGTTTGTTATAAGTATGGTTTAATGATAGTCTTGAGTTATGTCTCTCATGATGTTTTGGTTAGTAGATGAAATCTTAATGAATGATTGACCTAACATATTATAATGTAGGTAATGCGAGATGGCATCATACCTTCTTGATCATTCTTAAATAAGTATAAGGTCCCCATGTTCATGTGTGTTTTTATGACCTATACATTACATGTCCATGAAGTGTTTGACAAAATTCCTATCATGGTTAGGGTGACTTAGGTTATGTACTTATTCAAGATTTTGCATTAGAAGCCTTTTCTTCCTGTTATTTATCATTTTTGAGAATTTCATCATGTTTTGGGTAGAGGCATGAATCCTAGCCCTACAAAATTGATTGCGATTGTGTGGTTGTTGGCACATAAATACTTGAAAAAGATTGTAGTCACATCGAGGCCTTGTTATTGGAGTGACTTGAGGTTTACAATCTCATGGAAGGCTTGTCATGGGAGCGACTAGAGGTTAGTTTAGTTTAAGAAAAAGCAATTTAACTCAGGGATTAGGCACCTTGAGTGGTTGGTTAGCCCCTATGGCTCTTGTGGCTCTTGAGGAAGGTTATTTTCATCTCGTTTTGTTGATTCTACTTCCTTAACTCTACCTTGGGATTTGAATCATATGATAGTAACTCTTCATCGCATATTTACCCCGGTGGACTGCTAAGCTTGGGTAAGTGTGGGAGGAGGGTGATTACAGAGTGGCATCAAAGCATGGTTCAAACCTTGGACTGGATGGGTGAAATGTGTTTGTTGTGTATATGTATCAGTTACATATTTGTTTATGATGGTTTTGGTGTTTGTGTTTGTTATGTATGCATGACGATATTCATTGTGGCAGTCGTGTTGTCATGTGTTTCAAATGTATTCATTATGCATGCCAGTGTCTATACATTGTTGTGACTTGCATTCTATGGGCATGGTTTTCATGCATGAGATTATGGTAAGAAGTTTATGTTGTCATGCATGATATTGGAATAATGATATGATTATATTTATACATGTAGTGTGCTAATATGGTTAATATTGTCGATGAAATATCCTCCCATGAAGTATACTAAAGTATGTTGCTAATTTTAATGTTTTAGGTTAGCTGACATGATATACTTGTAGGAAGAATAAGATAAAAAATGACTAGAAAAATGGTATATTATAGCTAAGGAGGTTCTCCCTATAGATCAAATAAGTAGCCTGGTGAAGGGTACTCTCCTGACATAACAGACACTTTGAGAAGCTTTAGGGTAGAAGTAAGGAGTTGTAAAGGAGATAATGATAGAATCATTCAGCCACAAGAGAGACTTTCTAGGGAACATAAGAAATAAGAAAATTTCAATGCAATTATGCTTCAGATTTTGTCAGAATAGTAGAGATAGGGACCACTTAGGATCAATCATGGATAGGAGGAAAAGACTAATTGATCTTAGGGTAGCATGTCTAATGTTGGGCACATGTCAGGTAGAGATGATAGGTTATTGGATACAGCTGATAGATGAGGTAGTGGACATGGGATTTACTCTAGTTTTGGTCTAAAAATGCACCATGTTCACCATCACTATCATCATTACAAGAGGAGTGATAGGTGCTATTTTTCACATGAGTTCAAGAAAGAAAAGCCACCTACATATGACAGAGAACTGAAGAATTCACAAGATGTAGAATTATGGTTTCTTGGAATGAATAAGTTCTTCGGATTACATGATTACTCAAATAACATGAAGTCCATAATAGCTACATTCAATGTTAAATGGAAGGTGGACCTTTTGTGGGAAGATCTAAACAATGTTAGAGGTTTTCATGAAGAGGAGTCTACTTGGAGTGAGTTCGAGAGAATTTTCAGGAAGATGTATCTATTTGAGAGATTTTATGAAGACGGGGAAAAATAATTCTATGAGTTGAAGATGGGACCCTTGACTGATGAGGAGTACACTAGAAAACTATTGGAGTTTTTGTGGTATGTACCTTACCTGAAGGAGGAGAAAGCTAATATTTGGAGATTCATCAGTGGGTTGATAGAAGCATTCAAAGACATGATTGAGTCTGATGATCCTAGATCATTGGAGGAAGCCATGAGAAAGCTAAAGCATTATTACGATCAATTGAAGCACATATGTAAAGCTAAGTAGGATTATAAAAGTAATGATAACAATAATGGAAAGTGGGATACAAAGTGAACTAGACCTAAAGACACAGGCAACAAATAGAATGTAGCACTACCTAAGAAGATCAATGCATCTAACAGAGGGTAGGGATTTCTGTTTGAGTAGAAAAAGGCTGATGGCAGGGAAACTTTACAATGTTGGACATGTGGAAAAGATCATTAGAGGAGAGGTTTTCCACAACATCATGATGTTATACCATAGATCGACAGTGCTCAGGAGGTACAGACAGTGGGCGATATTGGACAGAGTATTGCTCGGATTTATGCAGCCTTGGATAATGGGCAGATGGATCACCAAATATCTATTATCGAGATGGACAGTAATCTTTGCGATCAACTTTTTTCTATTTTGATTAACCCTGGATATAATTATAGTTATGTTAATCCTAATCTGGTGCATAAATGTGGTTTGAATAAGTAAGTGCATGTAGAGTGTTGGTTAGTCCAGCTGGATATAGGTCCTAAGAAGAGAGTTCATCAGTGGGTAAAAGCTTTTTCATTTGATTTGAATGGGATTCCTATATCAATGCACTTGAATGTGATTCCATTGGGATCATATAGCATGTTGTTGGGTATGGACTAGTTCTATCCTCATAGGACCAAGGTGAATTGTTATTATAAGGCTATTGGGTGGTTGGATTACAATGGAGAACATAGAATTTTGTATAGTAAGAAGAAGGAAACTTAATTTAGGATGGTGACAACTATGCAAGAAAAGCACCATAGCAAGAAAGGTTTTGTGTTATTTACAGTACATATTTCCAATGATAATGGTAAGGATGTTGAGATACAAAATTTTTGAGGAGTTATCCAGTTCTATACCAATTTTAAGACGTATCGCCAACAAATATTTTAAATTTTCTGCCTCATAGGGAAGTGGAGTTTTTGATTGATTTAGTACCAAGGAAAAGATCAACATCAAAAGCACCATATAGGATGAGCACACTAGTGTTAGTAAAGTTTAAATTGGAGTTGAAGGAGATGCTTGATAAGGGATACATCGGGCTAAGTGTATCACCGAGGGGTGCACTAGTTTTGTTTGTGAAGAACTAGGATGGTATTATGAGGTTATGCATTGATTATAGGTAGTCGAACAAGGTGACCATCAAGAATAGGTGTGAGTTGCCGAGTATTGATTACTTGTTTGGATAATTGAAGGGAGAAACAATGTTCTCAAAGATTGATTTGAGATCAAGATACCATCAGGTACACATCAAAGAAGAGGATATTTACATGACTTCTTTCTCGACCAGGTATGGGAATTATGAGTTTAGTGTAGTTCCTTTTGGTCTAACTAATTCTTCAACTAATTTTATGTACTTGATTAATAGTTTTTTGCATCCTTATCTCGATAATTTTGTTATATTGTTCATTGATTGTATATTGATATATTCTAGGAAATAGGAAGAGCATGCCGAACATTTAGTAGAAGTGTTGATATTACTATGAGAGCATCAACTGTATGCCAAGCTTAGAAAATCTAGTTTATTTAAAACAAAGGTACATTACTTGGACCATGTTGTTTCCAAGGAAGGCATAGTAATGGATCTAGAAAATATAAAATCTATCATGGAATGGGAAACTCCTAGGAATGTTGATGAGGTAAGGTCATTTATCAGTTTAGCATGTTATTGCAAGAGGTTCTTCAGGAGCTTCTCATAGATTTCTTATCCTATTACATCGTTGCAAAGGAAAGGTACGAAATTTTAATGGACATGAGAATGTACAAATAGTTATGAGGAGTAGAGGAAACTTTTAACAAATTCTCTATTATAAGGATTGTAGATCTGGATAAATAGTTCATGTTGTGTACAAATTCCTGGAAGAAAGGTCTTGGTGGAGTCTTCATGTAGGAGGGATAGGTGGTATGTTATGAACCAATGAAATTGAATGAGCACAAGTATAATTATGTTACACATGATCTTGAGTTCGTCGTGATCATCCATGCATTGAATATGTGGAGGCATTATCTTCTTGGCAGGAGGTTTGTATTGATAAGGGATCATAGTGGATTCAGATATATGTTTGAAAAACTAAATCTAAATGCTAGGAAATCTAGATGGTTGGCTATGATGATGCATGAGCATCCATAATTAGCTAGCAATGTGAAAGATTGTTGAGATGTTGTGGCTAAACAAGTTGAAATTCATTGACCCGATGGGTAAAAGGGAAGTTTGACTAAGAGGGTTTGATCTCTCAAGAAATGAGTTGTATTTCATTATTGTAATAAGTTAGAAATTATCTTATCTTTTTTAGCATAGGTGTGAGATAGGGCTAGGAATTAGAAGATTTGTTGTTAGATTTATTAAAAATAGGATTGAGTTGTTAGATACAGTTAGAGTGATATCAATTGATAAAAGGAAGGAAAAATGTAATGAAAAGGGAGAGGATGGAGGAATGGATTTAGTAGAGTGTGTTGGCATTATGACATAGGTTTGGCAATATGACACAAGTGTTGTCTTTGTAGGCAACTCACTCAGATGATAGATCACAGTTCAGGCTCACAAAATGAAGGAAAAATAGGTATGCGCAGGTTTACCTTGACCAAGCCACGTATACACGCGGGTTCGCCGACCAAAAGATGCGTATGTGTATACATGCACTTTCACGCAAGAAAAAGAACATACATGTTTGGAAATTAGGTTTTGGTCAGTGGTATTTTGTCCCTGGTATTTTGACCCATGGTATTGATCTAAGGTATCCTTACCAAAGTGTTGACCCCAGGTATTTGGTCCAAGGTGTTGCTTCTAAGTGGTTTTGGACCATGGTTTTGTGTAAGGCCTAAGGCTATAAGAGGATGAGGAGATCATTAGGAAAACACTCAAGCATTGAATGTCTTATTAAGGGGAAGATCTAGAATACTGGTCATTGGGTTATGGTGCATAGCTGGATCTGGATCAAGGAGGAACCTGAGCGCTTGAAGAAGGATAAGTTCTATTAATGGGTCAAGATCTTAAGGCTTAAAGAGAGGTATCTTTATGTGGTTTTGATATTTTATAATTGACACATGTCGTGATTTGTAAATCGGATGATCTGGGTATAACTAATGTCTGAATAGTTGAAAATGGTAAATTATCTTTTACAGATCTGTGTGTAGGTTCAGTATAGCAAAGGCACGTATACACACTGGTTTGGCAAGGCAAAATAGTGTATACGTGGGTTTGCCTTCATATAACAGTGTATGCACGCAGGTTTGACACTTTGAAGTAGCGTACGTCTCATAAAATATGTTTTAGCTACTTTTGTTTTATTGTAGTGTTCTAGGTTCTGGTTGGGTTCTAGTACTATTACCGTATTTTGGTTACAGCTTTCAGAGAAGTGATTGTTTGGTTCAAATTTGGTTAATGCAAGGGAGACTGATTGATGTAGATATATTTTAATGTTTGATTTATGCTATTGAGGGATCTAGTCTAAAAATTTATGAAACATGGTCCCTAGAAGAAAAGAGAACATTGTAGCCTTGTGTAGGTCAATACCTACGCACTAGTACATCGACTAGTAGAAGAGCTAAAGGGGTTGTAGTTCCCTTCCAGGAGAAGCTGGAGAATGAGACAAGGTTGTAGGCTTCTGCAGGTAGAAGCCTACGTACTAGTACAAGACTGCACTAGTATAGAAATATTGTAAAAAGAAGTTTCTTATTAAGAGAAGATAGAGACGAATTGCAGCATGTGGTTTTCACCCACATTGGGTTTCCACCTTATGTCTTCTGTTCTTGCATGTGAATATATACACTTTTCTTACTGTACCTATTACTGCTTATATGGTTCTGATACACAGATTAAAGATCAACTAACTAAAAAAGTAAGTTTACAAGGTATACGCTAGTTGCTCTAAACACAGTTGCATATATACACAAGTTGCATTAAAAGAAGTAGCGTATATAAATATGTTTATGAAAATGAAAGATTGTTAAGCTGTTAATACTGATTCACCCCCATCCCCCTCTGTATTATTTCCGACAATTGGTATCAGAGTAGGTCCTTCAGAAGAAGCCTGATCGCTTGATGGAAGATCTATCATCATGAGAAACTACAAAACATAGGCATCCTTTAGACCACCAATCTTTGATGCAAGCAAATTCATCTATTAGAAGGTAAGAACCATAGCCTATCTTCAATCTCTTGGAATAGAAGTTTGGGATATCGTGGAAGGAGGATATACATTTCCATCAACAACTCCTACAGATATGGCAGGTAACAAGCAATATGAAACAAATTCAAAGGCTATCAATACTCTACTGGGGAGTCTATCACAATCAGAACTCATCAAAGTTATGTATCTTAAAACCACTAAACAAATATGGGATAAGGTCATTCTAAGCTACGAAGGAGACGGTCAAGTAAAATGTGCAAAACTACAATATCTCAGAATTCAATATGAAACTCTTAGAATGCACAATGATGAAAGTGTAGCTAATTATTTCTTACGTATAGATGAGATTGTCAATCGCATGAAAAAATTGGGTGAAGAGATAAAAGAAGTTACTTTAGTTGAAAAGGTTCTAAGATCCTTGTCTTCTAAGTTTGAATCAAAACTCTCTGCCATAGAAGAAAAGAAGGATCTTTAGAATATTACTATTGCACAGCTGCACGGAATCCTAACTACTTTCGAAATGAGAAAAGGGGGTCCACCAAACATGAGAGAAGCTACATTCAAGGCTTCAGGAAAAGGAGAAACTCAATGAGTCAGTACATATGTTAGAATGAGAGGAAGAATGAAACTTTCTCAAGAAACTTCAACGGGGTTCTCGAAGATTCACATGCAAACTACCTTCCAAATGTTTTTCCAGTGGAAGAGTAGGTCATTATGTTGTCAAATCTCCTCACAAAGATAATATTTATAGAGGTAAGGAATCAACAAAATGAAATAGAAAAAAAAGTGTAAATAAGAAGAGCTAATATTTGCATGAAGATAGTGATGGTTTATCAAATAGTGATGAAGATGAAAATAGTAATGATTATAGACTTCTGATGGCTTTTGAAGATGATGATTTCTTGGATGCCTTAGATTAATATGGTCTTAATGAAGAAATTTCTAAACTTAAAATCTATTTAGATGAAAAGAGTATGATTATAGATACTCTGACATTCCAACTCGATGAAAGGGAAAAACACAATGAAAAGTTAGAATGTGAAATTGTGGGTCTAAGAAAAGAAATTGAGAAAACAAAAGCTCTCAATCTTAGGTTTGCTAAAGGATCAGAAAATCTAGATGAAATTACCAAAATGTAGTGTTCTCCTTTGATAAAGACAGGTCTTGGATATACTGAAGAAACATGTCAAGCATAGAAGCCATCAACCTCCAAAAGATATCTTGATGTAGCAAGGAGATGTGAACAGGTTGAAAATCATCAGCAGATTATTAAAGCAGATCACCAGGTAAATCAAGTTCAATCTACTTCAAGGATGAAGAAAAACTAAATAATCACATGTAAATCAATCTCAATTTGCTTCAAGAATGATGGAAACTACAATCATCAGGTCAGTAGACTCGATAATCGCAGGAATTTCTTTAATGGCCAATGTTTTTCATGTCATAAATTTGGATACAAAACTTCTCAATGTATTGCTTACAATACCATCATGACTACAGAAGCACGAAATGAAAGAAATGTGACTAGTATCATGAAAAGAACCTAAAATAACTTTCTGCTCTTGAAAATGAAATAGAATGCTCTCTCTGTAACAACTTCGGTCATGAAGACTCTGAATGCAAGAGTAAATTTCAGAAAACATCTAAGAAGGAGCAAGCTCCATTAGTTCCAAAAACATGGAAAAAGAAAGAACTGTAAATCAAAATATGTGGTGTAGCCTTATATGAAAAAGGACAAGAAAATCAATCGTACATCGACAGTGGATTCTCAAAACACATGACAGGTGATAAAGAAAAAATTCAGTCACATAGTGCCTTAGAAAAGGAAAGGAAGGTATCATTTGGAAATGACACTCCTACAGTCATAAAAGGTAAAGGCTCTGTTTTCTTAAAAGAAAAGGTCAAAGCTGGGAATGTTATGTGTGTTGATCATTTAAAGCATAATCTATTGAGTGTTAGTCGAATGTGTGATCAAGGAAATGAGATAGTAGTTCGATCAAATGGATGTGTTCTTCGTGGGCTTGATATAGGAGAAATATTGATCAAAGGCATAAGAACTCCAAATAATTTATACATAGTCAAGGGAGGACAACAACAATGCTATCTAAGAAAAAATGATGAACACTGGCTATGACACAGAAGATTGGGGCATCTAAGCTTCCCTTAGATAAGGAAAGCATGCAAATACCAAGCTTTTCGTGATCTTGCTGACATCAAAATTCTAGAAAATACAATATGCAAATCATGTCAATTTAGTAAGAAAAACAGAACAAACTTCCCTGAGAAGGAAGGATCACCTAGGAAGCTGGTTGAACTTGTCCATACTGATTTATGTGTTCCATCAAGGAAAAAGTCACCTCGTGGAGAAGAATACTCTATATTCTTCATTGATGACTTTTCCAGAATGTGTTGGATAGGACTTCTGAAGCATAAAGATGAAGCATTTGAAAAGTGAAAAGCATTCAAAGCTTTGGTTTAAAATGAATCAGATCACAAAATCAAATACCTCAAGTCTGATCGAGGAGGGGAATTTACCTCGGATGAATTATTCAACTTGTGTGAAGAACATGGAATAAGAAGGTAATTCTCTACTGCAAGGACTCCTCAGCAAAATGGAGTGGTAGAAAGGATGAACAAAATTGTTCAACAAATGGCTCATGCCATGCTAGATGAGTCTGGAACTCCTGCAAACATCTGGGGTGAAGCTACATTTTCTGCCATCACTATTTTCAACAAAACAAATGTTCGGGTAAACGGAACTCAAACTCCTCATGAACTTTGGTATGGTAAGACTCCTATTGTAAAATACTTCAATTTTTTTGGAAGTAAATGTTACATAAAGATGATTGATAAAAAATTTGGCAAGTTTGAATCTAGAGCAGATGAAGGAGTTCTCCTTGGTTACTTTTCCTGAAGTAAAGGATACAGGTGCTATAATAAAAGACTAGGGAAAATTGTTGAAAGTATTGATATTGTGGTTGATGAAGCAGGCAAAAATTCAAAGCAGTTAAAAACTGAAGATTGGGAAGAAGATGAGGACTATCCTTCCAAATCTAATCAGACTAATGTTGAAGAAGAAGAAACCAATGAAGCACCAAAAGAGCAGATAATGGTAGAAGTAAAGACTCCATCCAGATATGTTCAAAAAAATCATCAAGAGACTCAATTTTTCGGATAGAAAGAGGCACGTGTACAAAAAAGATGAACTATTACAGAAGCTTCAGGCTATCTTGCATTGCTTTCCTCCATAGAACCACAAAATGTACATGAAGCATGCAAAGATGAATGCTGGGTCAAGGTCATGAATGAAGAGCTTGAGCAAATTGAAAAGAATAATACTTGGGAATTAGTTCCTAGACCTCATGATAATAATATCATTTGAACCAAATGGATATTCAAAAACAAGTCGAATGAAAATGGGGAAGTTGTTAGAAACTAGGCTAGACTTGTTTGTAAAGGATATGCTCAACGAGAAGGTACAGAATTTGAAGAAAATTTTGCACCTATTGCTAGACTTGAAGCCATAAGAATCTTCCTTCCTCTTTCTAGCTTTCAGAAGTTCAAATTATATCAAATGGATGCGACATCTGCCTTTCTTAATGGAGATCTAGAAGAGGAGGTATATATTGAGCAACCAGATGGACTCATCCTTGGAAATGACCCAAAACTTGTATGCGGACTCAGAAAGGTGCTCTATGGTCTAAAACAAGCTCCAAGGGCTTGGTATTATCATCTTGACAAATGCGTTCATCAACAAGGTTTTTCAAAAGGATAAGCTAATAGCAATCAATATATAAAAATTGACAATGATAAATTTCTAATACTTGTTATGTATGTTGATGATATCATTTTTGGGAGTAATGAAGAAGCCATGAGTCAAAAATTTTCTTTGGTAATGCAAAAAGAATTTTAAATGTCCCTTCTTTGTGATCTCACACATTTTATTGGTTTACAAGTTCAACAAAATAAATACGGTATTTTTCTATCAGAAACCAAGTACCTCAAGCAGATCTTGAAGAAATATGGAATGGAAGATTCTAAACTAGTATGTACTCCTATGGTAACAGGATGGAGCCTCAGCTTAAATGATGAATTAGCAGCAATACATCAACCAACCTACAGATCCATGATTGGTAGTCTACTCTATCTAATAGGTACCCGAACAGACATCATGCATGTAATGCGAATATTTAGAAGATTCCAAGTAAATCCAAAGGAAACACACCTTCAAGCAGTCAAGAGGATTTTTAAATATATTCAAGGGACATAAAACTTTCATTTATGGTATCCCAGAGATACATATCTTACACTTCATGTATATACAGATGCAGATTGGGCATGAAGTGTGGATGAAAGATAAAGCACTAGTGGTGGTGCATTCTTCATGGGTTCTAGAATAGTGTCTTGGTTTAGCAAGAAACAAAGTTCAATTGAATTATCTACAGCTGAAGCAAAATATGTGGTTGCTGCATCTTGTTGCACACAACTTCTTTGGATGATGAAAACATTGCAAGACATTCAAATCACATGTACTCCACACATCTCCATTTTATGTGATAATACAAGTGAAATTAGTATTTCAAAGAATCCTACCATGCATTATAAAACCAAGCAGATACCTATCAAATATCACTTTCTCCAAGAACAAGTGCTTGAACAAAAGGTCAAATTGGAGTATGCGCCATCCAAGGAATAGGTTGCCGATATATTAACCAAACCTATGCCCAAAGAGACATTTGAATACATCAAATAGAAGCTGGGAGTAGTTGATGCATCGTCTTGCTATTAAAAACTATCTCGTTCAAAAAAGTGGTTGTACGTGAGTTTCATGAAGCGTATCCACATACATACGCCGGTTTCTGTGGATACAATCACGTATATGTTGGTTTGAATAATATCAATGGGCTAGACTCAAGATATGGGTCTGATAGTTATCATCAAGCACAGGTTCAAGGGGAGCATATACTTCTAATAATGCATTGTTGGCATTATCTTAGAAGATGTTGGTACAATTTCATAGTTGTCCTTTATTCAGATGGAACAGGTGGATGGGGAGATCATGGTTGTTGGTTTGGATAATGATTGATAGATGCTTCTGATGATAGTTGTTGATGACTATCATAACCTTGTCTCTAGGTCAATGTAACGACCTAGTTTGTTTCCCAACTATGCCTAGGATGGATGATGTAATGTTCTTGTTTTATCATGTATAAACATTTGGTATATCTCCACTTGGTTGGGTGGATGAGTCAATCTTGGTATATCCCCACTTGATTAGGACATGGATGTATAGAGTCATGTTCTTCTTGTAAGAACATCTTTTATTTTTATACCTTGTGTATAGTTAGGGGGTGCATGAACAACACACTTGAGCATATCAGAGAGTTCAACATGTACCCAGGGGGAGCATAACCCTTTTCCCTTGATGACAAAGGGGGAGAATTAATTGGGGTTGCCATCAAGTCCAAAGGGGGAGATTGTTGGAATTATGACATAGGTTTGGTACTATGACACAACTGTTGTCCTTGATGGCAACTCACTCAGATGACAGATCACAGTTCAGGCTCATAGAACAAAGGAAAAATAGGTATACACAGGTTTACCTTGAAAAAGTCGTGTATACACGTGGGTTCGCAGAACAAAAGGTGCGTATGCGTATACATGCACCTTTGCGCAAGGAAAAGTGCATACATGTTTGAAAATTTGGTTTTGGTACATGGTATTTGGTCCCTGGCATTTTCACCCATGGTATTGATCCAAGGTATCCTAACCGAAGTGCTAACCCCAGGTATTTGGTCCAAGGTATTGCTTGTAAGTGGTTTTGGACCATGGTTTTCAATAAGGCCTAAGACTATAAAAGGAGGAGGAGGTCATTAGGCAAAGGCACTCAAGCATTGAATATCTTATGAAGGGGAAGATCTAGAACATTGGTCATTGGGTTATGGTGCATAGCTAGATTTAAATCAAGGAGGAACCTAAGCACTTGAAGAAGGATAAGTTCTATTGATGGGACAAGATCTTAAGGCTTGAAGAGAAGTATCTTTGTGTGGTTTTGATCTTTTATAATTAGCGCATGCCTTGATCTATAAGTCTGATGATCTGGGTATAACTAATGTCTAAATATTTGAAAAGGGTAAATTATCTTTTACAGATCTGTATGTAGGTTTAGTATAGCAAAGGCGTGTATACACGTTGATTCGATAAGACAAAACAACATATATGTAGGTTTTCCTTCATATAGCAGTGTATGGATGCAGGTTTGGCACTTTGAAGTATCGTATGTCTCATAAAATATGTTTTAGCTACTTCTGTTTATTATTGCAGTGTTCTAGGTTCTGGTTGGGTTCTGGTACTATTAATATATTCTGGTTACAGCCTTCAGAGAAGTGATTGTTTGGTTCAGATTTGGTTAGTGAAAGGGAGATTGATTGATGCAGATATATTTTAATGTTTGGTTGACGCTATTGATGGATCCACTCTAAAAATTTATGAGATGTGGTCCCTGGAAGAAAAGAGAAGGTTGTAACCTTCTATAGGTTAGTTCCTACGTACTAGTACATCAGCTAGTACAAGAGCTAAGGGGGTTGTAGCTCTCTTACGGGAGAAGTTGGAGAATGAGAAAAGGTTGTAGCCTTTTGTAGGTAGAAGCATGCGTATTCTTATAAGACTACACCAGTACAAAAATATTGTAAAAAGAAGTTTCTTATTAAAAGAAGATAGAGACGAATTATAGTAGGTAGTTTTCACCCACATTGGGTTTCCACCTTATATCTTGTGTTCTTGTGTGTGAATGTATGCTCTATTTTTATTGTACCTGTTACTGCTTATATTGTTATGATACATAGATTAAAGATCAACTAGCTAAAAAAAAAGTTTACAAGGCATATGTTGGTTGCTCTAAACACAGTTTTGTATATACACAAGTTGCATTAATAGAAGTAGCATATATAAGTCTATTTATGAAAATGAATGATTCTTAAGTTCCTAATACTATTTCAACCCTCCCACCTGTCTCAATATTATTTCCAATAGAGCGAGAGCAAGATAATGTGTGGACTGTAATTTGAGATAGAGGTCTTCATTTGTGTAATCACGTTCAAGGCTGAGACTCTATAATGTTATTATGAATGAATTGGTGTTGTATGCATAATTATGTATATGTAGCCTCTCGAGATCCTCGAATGATAGTTTTCTCTGTAATTGGTTGATATTGATGCTCGCTTTGCTTTCCATGCTTTATAATAGATAAACACTAATTTAAAAGAATAATCAGTGAGTTAAATGTATCATTTTGGTTACGCAAGCGGAAAATCTAAAATACAGTAGAAATCATTGCAAAACGCCTTCAGATTTAGAATCTGAACTTCAAATTTTATAAATGGAGGTTTTGAAGGTTATCAGATCTATGGAACCCAATCACATCTTAAGTGGAGAGGAACAACTTGTGGAATTACCAATTTTTGACATCATGATAATACTGGATCTGAGAAGTTATAGAGCATGGTTGATAACTTATCAAGTCCGCAAAGGGTCATCGCATCAGCATATTGGAGTGTGAGGTGTCTGGTAGTTTGACTTTGCAACTTGTGCTTGTATGATTTAATCGCAACCATTGGATCACAATAAGTTGTGATCATTGGATCGATGGAAAAAACCAGTACAGTGAATGGTTATCAGGCGCGTTGAAAACTATAAGCAGTTTTAAGTGGTATGACCCCAATTCCATTGAGGAGGTGCCATGTAGCAAGGCAGAATGGAATGAAACTATATATCGAGTGGTTAAACCCCGATATATTGAACAACCCAAAACCTTTTTCAACCGTCAGATCTCGTGGTCCTAGATCGATGACCATCAGTGATCGGTGAACTGACTTTTTTGTATGGTAAGAGCGCTGATACAAAAAAGTAAAATTGAATGTTTTGCGGGGTTTTTCAGTGTATTTTGGTTTATAAGGAAAACAATTGAGTTTAGCTTAAAAGGGGATCCACGAGGTGATTTTGGGGTTTTTGTAAGTCCCACTTCTATGTTGCATCATTTGTGGTATCAGAGCAGGAGAAAGGGTTGTTTGCAGCGAAACTCTTACCAAGGAGAGGCATTAGTCAAGGAAGACCTGACCCAAATACAATTATATTGGAAGAGGTATGAAGTCTACGTATGCAAATGGAGTCAATTGTGACTACCTAGAGAAGAGCACCTGATGAAGGCAATGAAAGTTCTTCAGAAGAATCTCCTAAGGAGGTGGTAGAAGAAGACAATGAAACTGCCAAAGTCCTCAAGACGTTGGCAGAAGTAGGGGGAAAACCTAAGGTGGAAATCCCTATGTATGAAGTGAGTCTAAACCCAGAAGAGCTAATGGATTCGATCAGATCCTTAGATCAGTACTTTTATTATGAAGAGGTTGATGAGGGGAAGAGAGTGAAGTTTACAGTTAGCAGATTGAAGGGTCATGTAGCTATCTAGTGGGATGAGTTATAGTTGTCAAGAATGAGGAAAGGGCAGTCCAAGATCAAGCTATGGGATAAAATGGTAAATAAAATGAAAGCCAAGTTTTTTCCTAAAGACTATAATTTGAATCTTTTTAAGCAATTGGAAAATTTAAGGTGAAAAGGAATGTTTGTTGAAGAATATACAGAAGAATTTTAAAGATTGAATATTAGAGCAGACCATGTAAGGGATGATGTGGAAAAGATAGCTAGATATATAAATGACTTAAGGTATGACATACAAGATGAGATTAGCTTGTTAAGCTTGAAAACTGTTTAGGATGCCTATCAAGCAAGTTTGGAGGCAGAAGAAAAGATCCTGAGGACACAGAATCAGATGAATAGAGGAAAATGTTCAGCAAGAGGTAGGGGAACTACCAGACCAAGGGAACAACAACATCAACATGAAGCAGGAACCTCAAGTAGCAAACCACCACAGAGGGGGGAATCTAACAGAGGAAGATTTTTGCCCAGAGGAAGAGGGCAAAGGAAGAGATGTTCTATGTTATACATGTGGAGAATGGGGACATATGTCATGGTATTATCTTCATAATAAACCAACAAGTCAGAGAAATGTGAATGTGGCTAAGGCAAAGCCAGAACCACTTCGACTTGTGGAAAAGAAAGAATCCCCTGAAGAAGGTGAATCACTATTATTTAAAAGGAATTTTCTTAGGGTAGAGCCAGAGATTGAAGAAGCAGCACAAAGGAAGAATTTTTTTAGAAATAACTATAAATCCAAAGGTAAGCATTGCAAAGTAATAATTGAAAGTGGAAGCACTGAAAATATTGTTTCTACATAGATGGTGGAGAAGCTCGAACTAGCAAAGACCATGCACCCTACTCCTTACAAGGTATCATGGTTACAGAAGGGACATCAGATTATTGTTACTGAACAATGCAATGTGGAGATACAAATTGGTACATATACAGATGTGATAGTATGTGATGTAATGTCCATGGATGTATGCCATGTATTATTGGGAAGACCATGGAAATTTGATCGAAGAGCTATTCATGATGGAAGGAGAGACACTTATACTATGGAGAAGGATGGAACTAAGCACACATTGTTTCCATTGAAGGACGATGCTGACAAAGGAACACCTGGAAAGAGTATTATGTTGATAAGTAGAAAGGAGTTGCTGCAGGAAGTAGTGAAGAATGAAGAATTGAATTTTTCTATTGTGGGAAGACCAAAGGTAATTTTGACTTCCACAAAATTAGGTGATTTTCATGAATAATTTAAAATGTTGTTAGATGATTTTGTTGATAATATTGTGTATGAGTTACCGAATGCATTTCCACTGATCAGGAGTATTAGTCATCATATTGACCTGATACCAAGAGCAAGTTTGCCAAATAAAGTAGCATACAGGTTAAATCCTCAAGAGAATGTGGAAGTTGGAAGACAAGCATAGGAGCTGATGGATAAGGGGATGATTAGAGAAAGTCTTAGCCCATGTGTTGTACCAATAGTACTTAGCCCAAAGAAAGGAGGAGAATGGCGCATGTGCACAGATTCTAGAGTCATTAACAAGATCACAATCAAGTACATATTTCCTTTTCCACACATGTATGATTTAATGGACTATTCGAGTGGATCAAAATACTTTACTAAAATAGATTTGAAGAGTGGATATCATCAAATAAGAATCCGAGAAGACGATGAGTGGAATACTACATTTAAAACAAACAATGGGTTGTATGAGTGGCTAGTGATGCCTTTCGGACAAACTAATGTACCCAGCACATTCATGAAACTAATAAATGAAGTACTGAAGGAATATGCAGGTAAGTTTGTTATTATTTATATTGATGATATTCTATCTTTTAGTAAAAGTAAAGAAGAACACTTAGAGCATATTAAGTTGGTTCTAAGAACTCTGCAGAAGGAGAAACTACTAATAAATCTGAAGAAGTGTAGTTTCATGAAGGAAGAAGTGGTTTACTTGGGATTTGTAGTTTCTAAAGAAGGCTTGAAGATTGATCCAGATAAATTCCAAGAAATTTGCAACTAGCCTACTCCCATAAATATATTTGAGGTAAGAAGCTTCCATGGCCTTGCAAGTTATTACAGAAAGTTTATCAAAGGTTTTAGTCAGATTTGTGCACCAATCCTTGAGACAATCAAGGATATCAATCAAACATTTAGTGGATAGAAGCGACAGACAAGAATTTTAATTTTCTAAAGAAGAACATCATAGAGGAACCAATTTCGGCTTTACATTATTTTGAGAAAATATTTCAAGTAGAAACAAATGCTAGTGGAGTTGTAATTGGAGTAGTTCTAAGGCTGGAGCGAAGACTGATAGCATACTTTAGTGAGAAATTGAATGATCCAAAGAATTATTCTTATGAAATAGAGTTTTATGTTATTTTGCATGCCTTAAAGAAATGAATACATTAGTTGCTGCCAAAAGAATTCATATTGCATTCAGACAATCATGCCCTATAGTTCATCAATAACCAGCTGAAGCTGAATTAGAAACATGCCAAGTGGGTAGAATTTCTGCAAAGCTTTACTTTTGTAATAAAGCACAAGAGTGGTAAGTCAAATAAAGTAGTAGATGCATTGAGCATGGTAAGTTTTATTATTCAAGAATTGAAAGTGGGTGTTGTAGGATTTGTGGAAAAGATTGAGTTTGATAAGGATGATGCATATTTTAAAGATATATACACAACAGTTGAGAATCCAATGAGTCATAACAGAAGTTAGTGGTTGGACTATCTCATTCAAGGAGGCCTGTTGTTTAAAAGCGACAAATTGTATACTCCAAAATGTTCCATGAGGGAAAACATAATAAAGGAGAAACATAGTGGAGGATTATTTGGTCAGTTTGGACAGGATAAAACCTTTGCTTAGGTGAATGCTTTTTATTATTGGAGAAAAATGCAAACTGATGTTAGGGAGTTTGTTGAGAAATGCAGGATATGTCAGCATGCTAAAGGAAGGAGTCAGAATACAGGATTGTATCAGCCATTGCCAATACCAAACTGACTGTAGGATGCAGTTAGCATGGATTTTGCTATGGGATTACCAAAAATACAGAGGCGGAATGATTCTATTTATGTCTTAGTAGATAGATTTTCCAAAATGGCACATTTAATTCCACGTAGGAAAAATAGTGATGTAACACATACAACTAATTTATTCTTTTTAGAAATTGTAATATTACATGGGTTACCTATAAGTGTTGTGTCTGACCGAGATACAAAGTTTGTAGGGAACTTTTGGAGAACTCTTTGGAAGAAACTAGGAGCTAACTTCAGTTTTAGTTTAGCATACCATCCTTAAACAAATGGATAGATAAAAGTAGTAAGCATGAGCTTGGGGAATATATTGAGGTGTTTAGTGTATCAAAATCCTTAGCAGTGGAATTTAGCACTAGCTGAAGCTGAGTTTGGTTATAATAATGCTCCAAACTGAAGTACTGGAATGAGTCCATTTCAGTTTTTTTTTGGAATGAACCCAAGAGGTGTGTATGAGCTCAAGGATTTGGGAAAGCAGGAGACTAGAAGTGAAAAAGCTGAAGAGTTTGCAGAACAGATGTAGAAACTACAGGAAGAAGTCAAAGGAAGATTGTAGGAAAGTAGCAACAAATACAAACAAAGGGTAGATCTGAAAAGAAGAGAGAAGGAATTCCAAGTGGGATATTTAGTTATGGTGCATTTAAGAAAAGAAAGATTTCCTACTAAAACATACAATAAATTGAAAATGAAAAGGATAGGACCATGTAAAATTGTAAGAAAAATTTTAGCCAATGCATACGAAATTGAGTTGCCAGAAGGGATTGGAATGTCCCCCATTTTTAATGTTTTAGATTTTTATCCATACAAAGAGGTAGAGATAGAGCTACAGGAGGAAACTACATGAGATGAAGTTCAAACTGTAAACTAGGAAGAACATATTCCAAAGACAACTAAGAAGGAAGTGGAAGTTGTTTTGGAGAAGAAAGTATCCAATATAAACAGAGGACAAACTTATTTCCAATATCTAGTCACATGGAAAGGACTACTAGTGGAGGATGCTCGCTGGTTGACAACAACAGAATTACAAAAGAATGGAGTAAGTCCTGAAAGTTTGAAGGACAATTCTTTTCTTCCCCAGGACTCTGATGCAAGAGCATCCAGAATTAGCCAACAATGTGAAAGATTGTTCACATGTTGTGGCTAAACAAGTTGAAATTATATATACAGTTAATTAGATATACACTTAATTATATCTGAATATTTTTATTATTTTTATTCTTCCAACCCTTGACTTATTCTAATATTATTATTTTTAAACTATTAACATTTTATAACTAATTTTTATCTTAATATAATTATGTATATGTATATAATATATTACATATACATATACCATACAGATATACACACACACACACACACACACACACACACACACACACACACACACATATATATATATATAATATATAAAGTGGTTAAAACCTTTAGGTATATTCATATAAGCAATTAACTAAATCTGGATAATCTATTTAACAATTAATTTAATATGAATATTTAAAATATTATAATCTTATTTCTTTCTATCTCTTGACTTGTTCATTATTTATATTCTAAATAGTAATGCCTTTTATAACTAACTATTAACTTAATAACCTTTAACATCTACTTTTATTATTATTAATATTATATTATTATTATTATATTATTTTATATTATATATACATTTATTTATTTATTTATAAATAAAAGGGAAGTCATGTTTCCCTCTTCCATTTAATATATTAAATTATCTTATTTTTTTGCCCCTAGTCTTGCTAACTGATCCCTAGTCAAATTTAGTCATTGGTCAATATAGTCGTTGCCTAGTCAAGAACTATAGTCATTGGAGGTTTTGCTCTGACTGTTTAACATGAAAAGCTTGATCTGATTCTTCAACTTGTCCTGGCAATGAACCACATTGGTTGGTTTGAAACGCATCGACAAATGAAATATCATGTGATTTAAGCCAAAAAATCTCTCGTAAAGTTGAAATTCATTGACTTGATGGGTCAAAAGTAAGTTTTACTGAGAGGGTTTGATCTCTCAAGAAATGAGTTGTATTTCATTATTGTAAGAAGTTAGAAATTGTCTTATTTTAGGCTCAAAGATGACCTGTTAGCATAGGTGTGAGATAGGGCTAGGAATTATAAGAGTTGTTGCTAGATTTATTAAAAATAGGATTGAGTTGTTAGATACAGTTAGAGTGATATTTGATTGATAAAAGGAAGGAAAAGTGTAATGAAAAGGGAGAGGATGGAGGAGCGGATTTAGTAGAGCAAGAGAAAGATAGTGTGTGGATAATAACTTGAGACAGAGGTCTCCATTTCTGCAATCAGGCCCAAGGGTGAGACTCTGTAATGTTATTATGAATGAATTGATGTTGTGCGCATAATTATATATATGCAGCCCATGGAGATCCTCGAATTATAGCTTTCTCTGTAATTGGTTGATATTGATGCTTGATCTACTTTCCATGCTTTACAATAGATAAATAGTGATTTAAAACAGTAATCAATGAGTTAAATGTATTGTTTTGGTTCTGTAAGCGGAAAACCAAAAATACACGAGAAATCGTCGCAAAACGCCTTCGGATTTAGAATCCAAACTTAAAATTTTATAGACGAAGGTTTTGAAGGTTATCGAGTCCATGGAACACAATCGCATCACTTAAGTGGAGAGCAATGTCTTATGGAATCACCGATTTCTGATATTGTGATAATATCAGATCCGAGAAGTTATAGAGCAGGGTTGATAATCTATCAGGTCTGCATAGGGTCATCGCATCGGCATATTGAAGCGCGAGGTGTCTAGTAGTTGAACTTTGTGACGTGTGATTGTGCAATTTAATCTCAATCATTGGATCATGATTAGTCATGATCATTGGATCACTAGACAAACCTGCTACAGTGAATGGTTATCAAGCGGGTTGAAAACCGTAAGTGGTTTTAAGTGGTTCGGCCCCAATTCCATTGAGGAGGTGCCACACAGCAAGGCGGAATATAACAAAACCATATCTCGGGCAGTTGAACCCCAATATATTGAACCACCCAAAAACTTTGACAATCGTCAGATCCCGCGGTTCCAAATCAATGGCCATCAGCGATCGATGCACTGACTTTCGTGTACGGTAAGCGCGTCGATACAAAAAAGTAAAATTGGATGTTTTGGAGGGTTTTCAATGTGTTTCGGTTTAAAAGGCAAATAGTCAAGTTTAGCTTAAAAGGGGGTCCGCAGGGTGATTTTGTGGTTTTTGTAAGTCCCACTTCCGAGCTGCGTCACATGATCAGTGAGTATGACTTTGACATCAAGTACATTAAGGGGAAAGAGAACGGAGTGATATATTCTCTTAGAATAAGAGTGCAAATGAATAATATATAAACAATGAGTTCATATGGGATGGATTTACACAATCAGATATTATAGGTAGGTCAGTAGGATGATAGGAATAGGGAGCTTAGGCACATGTCATAGCAGGATACAGCTGATTAAGATATCTAATATCATCTCACAGAGCATGGTTTGGTGAGATTGAGGGAATGGATCTATGTGGCGAACAAAAGTGAGATCATCAAGTTAATCATGAGGGTGTCTCATGCTAAGCCATATTTGGTCACCAGGGATATCCGAAGACATTTACTACGGTGAAGAACTTCTATTATTAGTTGAATTTGAATAACGAAGTCGAAAATTGCATGGCTAGGTGCTTGGATCATCAACATGTAAAAGAAAAGCGTAGGAATCCAGGTGGATTACTACAACTGATTCTTCCAGATTGGAATTGGGAGGTCATTTCCATGTGTTTTATTATAGGTTTGTCAAGGACATATAGATAGCATGGTTCTATCATGGTTTTGGTTGATAGGTTGATAAAGGTAGTGCACTTCATTCTAGTGAAGCATACTTATTTATCTAATTTTGTAGCACAGGCCTTCATCAAATATATAATAAGATTGCATGGAGTTCCAAGGAAGATTGTGTTAGACAGGGATGCTAAGCTCACTTCCATGTTTTGGAAGGATTTATTTGTAGGTTTGGGTATACAGTTGACATTTAGCACAACTTATCATCCACGGACAAATGGAAAAACACATAAGGTCAACAGGATTTTGGAGGAAATGTTGAGGATGTATTTGATGCATCAACAATGAAAATGGGAAGAGTATCTTCTACTAGTTGATTTTTCTTACAATAATGGGTATCAGGAGGCACTGACGGTGAGTTCGTTTAAGGAACTTTATGGAAAAATTTGTAATACTCGGATTGACTAGAGTGATCTAGTGAATAGGTTGGTTATTTGAATAGACATGTTGGCAGAGATGTGATAGGAAATGTAGGTAAGAAGAATCTAAAGGAAACATAGGAAAAGAAGAAATGTTATCCATATTCGCATAGGTTGTTTAAGGAGTTTCAAGATGGGAAATATGTGTACTTGCATGACAAACCCAAGAAGAGCTCGTTGAGGATTGGGTCATGTGTGAAGCTATCACCTCAATATTACATGCCTTTCGACTTGCACTACCTTTGATGATGTTTTCCATGTTTCATTTCTTGAAATATATGTGAAAGGTATTGATCATGTTATTGATTGGTTTGTATTGGAGGTGGAGCTATAAGGAGAATTCCAGCGAGAATCTTAGTGCATTTTTGCATAGAAATATGCCCATGCTTTGGAATTGAGAAATCAAGTAGGTGAAAGTGTAGTGGAAGCACTTTGGTCCCGATGAGGCTGCATTAGAGATGGTTGATCAGATGTGGGATTATTATCCTTCATTGTTTTCCAATTGAGGAAATGCATTTTTTTTGTATGTATATATGTATATAGGTATATACCACCACGAGCTATAAAATAAAGCTCCAATAACTGATATGGTTATCATGTTGCTATGTTTTTCATGTTGGTTTACTTTTTAGTAGGTTTTTCGTTGTAAGTACGACAACGAGCTAAGTTATAAATCTCCATGGGAAGTATGTTTTACTTTTCAGTGCTCTTGTTGGTTATAGGTGTCATTGAATATGGAGGATGGTGTTTCCCTAAGGGAAAGGTGTTTTTAACAACCCAGTGTTAAAAATCCATGTAATAAATTTCATAAAGGAAAATAACAACCAAGGTCATGGGAAATGTATACCAATATGAATGTTGGGCAAAACAATAGTGATGAGGATGATTTGTGATTAATTAGTGGCTATGGAAATTGGCGAAGGTAATGGAAAAGGCTTTGGAATGACATGAGGCATTTATTAGCATTTTATTTATCAAAGATATGGAAAATAGAAGAAAATGAAGGTGAAAGGTTACATGTTGCATGTGAGGAGAAAATTGAAGGAATATAATTGAAAATGAAGAAAATAGAGGCCTCATTAATAAAAAGGATCGTGAGGACTAGTACACATATTTTGTTAGTTTAGTCTTTGGCACTCTCATTCTATTCTCTCTCTATCATACTCTTGGACACTTAAAGTTTTCTTGGATCACTCTTGGATGAGTGTGGGATACATAGGATTTGGAGAAAGAAGGCAAAGGAAAAGAGGGAAAGTGTAAGAGGATAATGGGATTAGGAGCGACAACAGGTTTTTATTACAGGTAAAGAGTTGTATGAATTATTTCCTTTTTATTTTTCACATGCATGGAACATGCATGAATTTTCTTGGTTATGATCTATCATTTACATGGACAATTGCCTAGATTGATAGTGGTCTTTCCTAGCCTTGCCATTTTCTGGATAGCCATGGTGTTGTGGGTTTTATCTTTATTTTTTGTTTGGTGCTCATGTTCCTTATGGAGATGGGTTGAGTTATTAGTTATTAGAGACTTGGTTTGACAAATTCCCTAGAAGCCCTATAAAATCTTGGGTTGAGTTACTAGTCATAGAAGCCTTTCTTGGAATAATGCTATAAATCCCAACATAAGATATGGGTTGAGTGTCTAGTCTTGGAAGTTGGGTTGGAAAAAATGCGCTGGAGCCCAAGATATCTTGGGTAGAGACCAATGTAGTGAGTGTTGGTGATGTCTTACTGTGAGGCGGAATCATTAGTTGAGGGATAAGGGGGTTTGGACTTTTGAAGCCCTCATTTGGTTTTGATTTGTTATTTCATGATATCCCACACTCATGCTTGGAATATGGCATGGGTTTGATTCGCTGAAAGAAAGATTTGGTACAACCCAATCTGTGGTTGAGTGGCACGTGGAAGTCACTGACTTGGTTGGATTTTCATAGGTTAATATAAGTTATTTTCCTCTTATGGTCCATGTGTAAATGTAATTGTTATTATGTGGATATGATGCTTTTTATACTATTGTTATTTATTTAGTTATATGTTGGTTACAAGTATTTCTTAATGAGAGTCTTGAGTTATGGATCTCATAATTTTTTGGTTAGTAGATGAAATCTTAATGAATGAATGACCTAATAGATGATAATGAGATAATCTGAGAGGGAATCATACTGTTACACTGAAATTTGTCACCATGACTATCTGCAGTTAATATGGCTCCATCAATAGTCATATTATCCTCCTTGTCAAGCCTTATATCTCTGATCTCCATGTCAAACTTCAAAAAAGAGATAAAGTCATTAAAAAACATGTTTATCTCTGGGTACGCAGGTTCTCTCTACCTTGCCTGCATGTACACATCCCAAACTCATTGTACCTGCGTGCTTGTATGCTCTATAAGCCAAAGGATGGGTGCGTACCCCTGTAAAGGTCAAAAGGCGTGAGTTTAATCTTAAAAAAGTTACTTGTGGTCACTTCTAGAGCATTCTAGAAGAGTGTTTGACGTGTATTGAGCGCCTCTAGATGGTTCATGCATCCCTATGATAGAGGAACTTATCCCATCAAGAGAGGAGCTACCCCATCCAAAAGAGGGAGTATCCCATTGATGTTGGAACTAAATAACTTCCTCTAGAACACTATAAATACAGGCCTTGGGCCAAAGGAGGGGAGGTTGAAAGCTGAACATTCCAAAGGGTAGATGCTGCTGGAATTAGGACTCCATTGTTAACTTGTGAGGAGAGATTACCATCCTTTCTTGTTGCCATATTGGAAGTGGGTGAACTTGTCAAAGTAGAGGAAATCTCTTGTTGGACCCTGGGAGGAGCTTGCACAACACCAAGGCTCAGGTTGTAATGGTTCGTTTTTTGTTTCTTTAATACAAATAAGTCCATTCTTCTCAATGATTTGTTGTTAATGAATTATTTCATGTACCCCTTGGTCTATATGATGAATATGCTTTGTTTTATGAATTATTCAGGTGTTATGTAATCGTTTGACTGTTAGTGTATGCAGGTCTTAAAGTGAAGGAGGAGCTCATCTGGATCAGCAAGGCTGGACTGCTACAACAAGCATTGGATTTGATGTAGGATCGAACAACACTTGGTTTCTCATAGAATAATGTATGTTTCGAGAAGGATTGCTCTTGTTTTTCTTGTTTTTCACTAGAGAGTCTTAGACTCCTAGGGAGGTTAGGTTTGTCCACAAAAATAACTCTTTCCGCATGACACATACCTTCTTCATGATTAGTATGAGGTCCCTATGTTCATATGTGTGTATATGACCTATACATTACATGTTCGTGATTCGTTTAATGAGATTGTTATCATGGTTAGGGTTATTCAAATCAGGTCATTATTCAAGTTCTTTCATTATAAGCCTTCTCTTCATGTTATTTATCATTTTTGAGAATTTCATCAAGTTCTAGCAAGAGGCCTAAATCATAGCCGTAAAAAAGTGGCTCATATTTTGGGGTCACTAGCACATAAAGAGCAGAAAAATATTGTGTTCGCATGGAGGCCTTGCTATGAGAGTGAGAGGAGGGTTAAAGTCACCTAAAGGGCTTGCAATGGGACAAATAGAGGTTATTTCAATTCAAAAAAAGCATGTTAACTCAGGGGTTGGTATCCTAGAGTGGTTGGCTAGTCCCTGGGGTCCTGTACCTCTCGAGGAAGGTTAGTTTGGTCTTTTTTTGTTGATTCCACTTCCTTAACTCTACTCAGGGATTTGAATCATATCATAGTCATCTTTCATCTCATATTTACCCAGAGGGACATATAAGCTTGGGTAAGTGTGGGAGGAGGGTGTTTACATAGCGTAATGATCATAGCGTTGGGTATTGTAGAAAGGCTTTGATTTTAGCAATGGATTATGGAATTTCTAGGAAGGAGATGAATTCCTTGTACTACTTTAGGATGGAAGTGTTAGCCTTTGGACTTTCTTGTTGCAAATGTGACACCATATCCTTCTATTCATTCGTAAGATAAAATGTGCATATGTATATATGTGTTTTTATCATTGTAAATATTGCATCGATTTGGATTTATAAAGCTCCATAAGAAGTATGTTTTGTTGTTCATAAGTGGGAGAGAACACTAAGGATGACGTTCCCCAAGGGGGAGGTGTTTATAAAAGCCCTTGGTTAAGTTTCCGTGTAAATAATATTAATATAGGGTTATGTGACACATATTCCAGGTTGAATAAGGGGAAAAAAATTATAGTTGGAAACACTTGTGCTTATTTAATGACTATGGAAATTGGAAATTGAAAGAGGCAAAAGATGGAAATTTAATGTAAGAAATGAAGGAAAATAGGAGAAAACGAAGATGAAGAGACACGAATATTCATGCAAGGGAAATTAGAGATAAAATAAACAAAAAATAAAGAAAAGACGAAAGGGAAAGGAAGTGGCATCATACATCAATGATAAGAAGGCACTTAAGAAATAATTGACAATTTTTCCTAAACTATTGATGAATTTCAAAAATTGAATTTGAAGAGGAGAGGGAGAGAATTTAGACACACGAAAGAAAGAAGGAAAAGGACATGTGAAGGAAAGTAAAGGAGTACAAGAGGAAGTTTGGATAGTAGCAACTAAAGGCATAAAATAGTTGTGGATTTTTATGTAACAATGTGCATGTGTGATTTAGCATGTAGAGATTTGATGCATGGTGCATGCATTGGTTTATGGATTATTTTTATTGTCATTTGAATGGGACTTTCTTGGATTGATAGTGGTTTACAATCTTTCATTTTATATTTTGTGGATAGGAAAGGTCTTGCGGGTTAATTTTCTTGTTTTGAGCATTGGACGGTAGTTAGACTTTGGATCCTACTGAGGTGGTCTCAAGAAAATTTCCAAGGTTCAAGGATGTAGATGGGCTTTCTCTTGGAAGTCTTAGTGGATCGTTGAAGGTAGGAAAATTCCTCTACATATGAAGAAGAAAGCTAGATGTGTCTAATCTTGTTTGTTGCTAGTGTTTTCTAAACCGATTTAGGTGAAATCATTGTGGTTGAGGTTATGGTGGTTTGGCATCTAGAAGCCCTAGTTGGTTATGTTTTTATTTATCCCATGAGATCCCACATTCATGCTTGGAATATGGTACATGGTTTATTGTCTAAAAGAGATATTTGGTTAATCCAAATCTATGGTTGGGCGGTACATGGAAGACCCTAACTTGGTTGGCATTTGCATATAGTAATATGTGTTATTTTTTAATGAGATCAATGATCCGGATTTAAACAGGAATGCAACAAATTACAGAGATAACCATATACACAAATATGCAGCGGAAATAATACTTCCTTTCATTAATGGAAAATACTGAAACATGCTTACAATCAGAAATGGAAATAAACTAGCTAGGGCGATGGTAGCTTATCTCTGAGAAGAGATGTGTTGGCTACATGCCTCTGAACCATGTTACAGTGAGGCTCGAAGGCCTATTTATTGTTGAGAAACAATGAAAAACCCTTAACATTCCAAAACCTAACCCTAGGAGATGAAACACGAAACTGTGGGCCCCTTTTGGGGGTAAGTTGGTACATCAACTTCCCGGGGTCGTAAATTTGGCATATGATCTCCGTTTGACGCGTACAATAGCTCATTAGAAAGATCTATTCGAGCACTATCATTTTTGGAATGGGCAACATTCCATGGACCCATGTTGCCCCCGGATTCCCCAAAAAATGTCGTTTAGGGCGTCAAAACGGCTCTGGAAGTTCAGGACTCGAAAAACTGCTAAAAATAATAAGTTGTGCTACAATTAAGGAAACTGAAAATGCTGAGAAAGACAATGTTGAGGGTCCAGGTGGACTTGGCAGGTGGCCACCAATATCCACCTGGATCATTCCTCCCCCCTTAGGAAGCAATGGTCCCCATTGCGTTGAGCTCCTCCATGAGATGAGGAAACTTCTGCTGAACCTGTTCTCTGGTGAACCACTTGCCCTGCTGAAGGAGTTGGCCTGCTTTGACAACTTGATACAGTTGGATATTCTTTTGGCGATTGTTCTTGATCTATGTGTCCATGATCCGATCAGTTGCAACTTGTTCCATGCAATCTGGATTTAATTCTGTGGGTTGGAGCTGTTCTACAATGTCGAATGTGTCTAGCAATGGTGGAAAGTATGGCTGAAGGCGGTCCACATTGAACACTGGGTGCAAGCCCAGGAATGGGGGAATGCTGAGCTCAAATGCATTGTCTCCCATAGCCTTAGTAATGGTGTAAGGACCATAACAGAGTGGTCTCAATTTCGGATAGGCTCCAGTAAGGTGTTCCTTTTGCAAATGCAACCAGACTTTGTCGCCCACCTGAAACTTGTGTGGCACCTGATGTTGATCATGTCGTTGCT
>APFE030756343.1:19597-73633 GCA_000404065.3 Pinus taeda
CCCCCCCCCCCCCCCTCTCAGTATTATTTCCAACATTTAGTATGCAGGTTCTGAAGGTTATAGCCGATTTTCTTTTCAGTGTAACAAGAGCATCTGGAATCGGAATTGGGAACCGTGATAGGTGTTGGAAATCTAGTTTAGAGAGATTTCTTATGAGAGTGACCAAAAGTGCCTACGTGCACATTTAGTTCGGTCAAATTGTTGTGTAATCGACCTCCTTGGTTTCAATCCTAATAAAGCGGTCGCCCATCTTGAAAGTGGACCCAGAGATGTAGCCCATCAAGGACGAACTCCGTAATCAATTTTTCTGTCTGGTATCACTGTGTTTTTTTGTTTTCACTTCCATTATGCATATTTCTTATGTTTTATCCTCTCTCGTAAAGTCTTCTTCTCAAGCAGTTCTCATGATTTCATCACTTTCAGTTAACATTCTATTCATTAATGGCATAATCAATTCTACTTCAGTTTTAACATATGATCATTTCAGATCATATAATTTGGTATCAGAGTAGGTTGCGTTTGTAGAATTTTCCATTGAATGTTAACCAGGTCAAATTCTCAACGTGGAGAAGGAATCCTCAAGCAAATTGATCCAGAGATTGGAAAGCGACGAGTCGTTCATAAGTTGACCATGATAGGATCTGATATAGGTGAAAACGCTAAAACTAAGATGAGTGATGAACAATTTCAGCAAGCATTCTTGACTATGCATTAGATGTTGGGAGAACTTTACGAAGGCAAGAAGGCGAGAGATGCAGCTTTGTCTTCAAAGACATCGAAGAAGGACAAAGGTAAAGGCAAGGTTGATAAACCACCTTCACCTCCATCATCTCCATCATCCTCTTCTTATTCCAGTGCAGAATCTGAAACAGAAAAGAAACCGAAGAAAACCTCTCTTTTGAAACTTGATGTAAAATTTGAGTTACCTATTTATGATGGCAAAATGAATCCTGAAAAGCTAGATAACTGGATTAAGCAGTTAGAAGTGTATTGTCGTATTCAGAACATTTCTGATGATAAAACGAAAATTCAGTTAGCTACACTTAGAATTGGGGGAACATCTTTAATTTGGTGGGAAAGTAAAACTTAGATAGATGTAAAGCAAAAAGGAAAGTCATCTCTTCATGGTCCAAGTTTTTAAAAGCTCTTAGGAAACAATTCTATCCTTTAGGATATATGCAGCAAGTTGTTATTGATTGGCAGCATTTGAGGCAAGGTAAAGGGCAGAGTGTCTAGGAGTTTACTTAGGAGTTCAGAAGGAAAGCATTGGCACTTGGTATTTCATTGGATACATGTGAAACTTTGTTGAAGTACATTGACAGTTTACATTCATATTTGTAGCATACATATTGATGTTTAATCCTGATGATTTTGATGAAGTGTGTGTTCAGGCCATACATATTGAATTAGGTTGAAGACCATTCAAGTTTTCATCGCAATCATCCAAAGAGTTGGAAATCAAAGATTCCAATGACAGTAAAGGGAAGAACAATTCGAAGAGAAAGAAATCAGCGGTAGCTCAGAAGGAAAGACCTACTTGTTCTCATTGCTAGAGAATCGGTCATGATGAATCGAAGTGTTGAAAACTTCATCCAGAACTTAAGCCAAAAAAATTCCTTAAGGAGAAGGATGAAAAGAAGGAAATTGCAGCAGTCCGACAAGATCTAGGTTGAGATTCAGGTGATGAAAGGACGATAACTGCCATGGTTACGATAAGTAAAACTTCTGACACTGGTTCAACTTCGAATACTATTGCATCTTCATTAAACATAAATCCTTCAAATGAGGATAAAAGAGTTGAATTGTTTAACATAAGGATAACTTCTAAGCACACAAAGATAGATACAATGTTTGACAGTGGATCATAGGTAAATTTAATATCTGAATATTTAGTGAAGAGTTTAGGTTTGGAAACACGGAATCATCCAAGACCTTACCCATTAGGATGGCTAAATAAATCAACTCAAATAAAAGTCACAAAACAATGTCGATTAAGATTTTCCATTATAGCTAATTACATTGATGAAGTGGAATTAGATGTGGTTCCAGTAGACATATGTGGAGTTGTCTTAGGAAGTCCTTATCTTTATGATCGTGATGCAATATTTTACAGTTTACAGGAGAGAGCATAAATATCACCTTAATAAATATGAGGTTGAATTTATTGTCAGGGCACATCAAAACAAAAATCACTTGAATTTAGTTGTTGCTAATTAGATGAAGCGATTAATAAGTTCAAATAAAATATTTGTAATCATGTGTATAAAGGAACAACATAAGAATCAACATGATGTTTTTTCGATTTATGAGTCTCAACTTAAAGATAGTTTGATCAAAGAGGTAGAAACTTTTCCATTTATATTTAAAGAAACCAAACATCTTACTCATAAGCAGCGAATACAACATGAATTACAATTGATGCCTAAAGCTCCTCTTCCTAATGTTAGAATGAATCAATTCAGTCCAGGTTTGGAAGTTAACAGTTACATGGATGCAAGTCAGTATTTGGGAAAGTCAGTGTTAAATTTCTCTTGTATTGTGTCACCAATTCATGTTTCAAACAGTTTGGAAGCCTCTTTTCAAGTGGAGAGGAAGCCTATTTGTTTTCATATCAAAGCCTTTTCTAAAGCAGTGTCAAAGCATTTAAGGGAAAATTACACATCAGGTGAAAGTGCTAATCAATGGAAACATCATTTAGTGAATAAGGAAAAAGTGATTCAAACAAATCAACAGCTAATTCAATACTTTCAAAATCAAACTAAGTTGCAGCAATTTTCAAACTACAGTTTGGTGGGTTTATTGCAGCAAGTTCACTTAGTAATCAGGAATCAGGAAAGTATAGCTGGTTTAATGTCAAGAATGTCTTTGATTGTCTTTGTCATTCCCCAAAATAGATTGTTAATACATGTCAATTGTATTGAACAATATCCTATAGAGACTGTTTTCAAAGATGATTATGAATCACTAACTCACGGTATTTTGTGGAAAGAAATCAATTGCCATGTTCATAACAAGTTGTTTGACCATCGTCGCAAGTTGTTCATATTGCATATGGATGGAATAGGTCACCAATTTAAAATGTGCCATGGTCGGCATCATCAGGGTCATCACTTGCAAGTGATTGATCGAATGTATTGGTACATCATTAGGGCAAGGTGGAAAGTGAGGGAGCTCTACCCTCATTGACTATTTGTTTAAGTCAAACTTTTGTGGTCCAAAAGCTTTCAAGTGGAGAGGATTGATCCAGGAGGATCTCGTCAAATCAGTTACACAGGTTTAGTGTCATTGTCAGCAATTCAGTATAGTGTTGTTTAATTTCGACAATGTTGTTTATGGTTCAGGTTGTTCAGGTAATGTCTATGGTTGATATGGTTTTGTACCTGGTTGTTGACATGAGGTTGTCGTCAATTCTGCCAGGATATGATTATCGACGTGGGTTGATCATTCGCCTTGCAGAGTTTTTCTGTCGACATGTGATATTCATCCTCCTTCGCAGGATTTGGGTGTCGACAAAGGTTTGTCGTCACAAATGTAGCGTTGTGTCGACGATAAGTATGTGGGTTTGAATGTCACTCTATGACATTTAGTTGTAAAGGGTTTTCTTATTTGATGTAAATTCCTAATGACTAAAACCTAAACCTAATATAAACCTAAACTTAGAACCTAATGAAAACATTCAAAAATGCATTAAAGACCTAATGTTTAAACCTTTACCATGTAAAACAAAAACATTAAAACCTAAAGCATTAAATCATACCCTATTCCTAAACCTAGCCTTAAAAAGTTATGCTAAGACCATGTATCAAAACCCTATGCTATACCTAAACCCTAAAATTATTCCAAAGTTTAATAACCCTCGGCCTTGTTAAACAATACAAATAACAGTCCTAGACCGCAGGTCTTGACCACGCGGGGAGATGATTGTGGTAGTTATCATGTGAACAGCATTTGGGGTTAGCGCTTGGAGATAACCGCATCGGAGTCTCTAACCATAGTAGCTATCATAACGGGATATGACATGTGAACAAATAGCGACGTTAACTGTCGGGGTTTTCAAAACAACAGACAAATACCGTTGCCTGGATAACCGCGTCAGAGTTAGTTGCGTTCACATGGCCGAGTGGAACCGTCAAGTTTATCTGCCAGATGTTTATGCCGAAACCACTGGAGATAACCACTAGGTGGCAGCCTACGATTAGACCACGGATAGTCACAAGTAACAATCAACCTCCTCCGCCTAGTCAGCAAACCACCACGGTTTCAGTTTTAATATATGGTCCAATTGTGGGTTTTATGGTTGTTATTCAACATTAAACTAATGCGATGACCATGTTGTTATCCCTAAGGTGTTAAGGCATGAATAGACCAATGCCCAAGAACCCAAATTAGATCAAATGCATTCCTAAACCTGGTGGAGGGAGTTCGAATGCACCTAGTGGGTTTTAAAAGGTAGTTTTCTCATTGTAGTGTAAGGGAGAGTGGTTCTAGATTTAGTATCTAGGTTCTTGAGGTTATAGTTGATTTTGTTTTCAGTGTAACAGGAGCATCCGGAGTCAGAATTAGGAACCGCGACAAGCATTGGAAAGATGGTTCAGAGAGATTTCTTATGACAGTGACTAGAAGTGCCTACGTGCACATTCAATTCGGTCAAATTGTTGTGTAATCGACCTCCTTGGTTTCAATCCTAATAAAGCGGTCACCCATCTTGAAAGCGGACCCGGAGATGTAGTCCATCAGGGACAAACTCCGTAATCAATTTTGATGTCTGTTATCACTGTGTTTTTTGTTGTTTTCACTTCTATTATGCATCTTGCTTATGTTTTATCCTCTGTCGTTAAGTCTTCTTCTCAAGCAGTTCTCACAATTTGAACACTTTCAGTTAACATTCTATTCATTAATGGCATAATCAATTCTACTTCAGTTTTAACATATGATCATTTCAGATCATGAGCCCTACTTCATGCCATCTTGGGCCTCTTTTGAATAAACCTTCGGGCTTTCGGGCTTCCAGGCGCTACTATTATGGCTTTGAAGTCCTTACTTTGGCTGGCCATAAATTTTGATCTAGAGGGCCATTTGTAGACTTCAGTATACCATTAGAAAGATCCTTCCAAGCCATATCTGACTATGCCATTACCAAGAGCATCTGAGCTAAACACCTAAACACATAGGATAGAATCGCCTCCAAATTTAGGGACACTTCATCATCATAGTCATCATATTATGGTTTTTCCAATAATCCTACTACTATGCTGATTCTCTACAAGAGATTACAACAACCATGGGACTCCCCCTGATCTTGATACACCAAGCACATTAATGCTAACATCTGTTGCAACCAACACCCATGCTAGTCTGGTTGACATCAATGTTATCACTCTTGTTGTCACTAGTAATTATACAATGCCAACTATCCAACACATCTCCTAACATGATTGTTGACATCAATTCCCACACACTCACTACCACTAGCCATCCAGGAAGTGCCAATTGTCCAACAAATGATGAGTTGATTTGATGAAGGAGAGTGGCCTTCATGACTCCACCCTCTAATGCTAAGTGGGAACTTCAAGATCTTGGTGTTTTGGCTCGACTTGGGGTTGGTCATCTTATAAAGGATAGAATAGATAGTTTAACATATGGTGGGGTGGAACGTGGCTCACCCTTTAGCAATTACAGATAACATTTAATCTTTGATCAAATAAGTGCCCTTGCGAACTTCAAATATGTAATGTAAATCATGTTTAATGAAATAGAAATGGTGTTGAATTGTGTATATTTATGTTCTTTCTTTTTGAATGGACATCCTAGTCTATGATGTACATGTTTCTAACATGAGATGGTAAATTTGGTTGTGATTTATTTGTAATATTCACATGCCTGCCTGTTGATTTTTAATATGCTCTTATGATGTGTTTTCATGATTTTGAACATGGGACTGAGAGATACTTATTCTTGGTTCTCTTTAATATTTATCATTGTAATATGTCTTTTTGTTAGTAAGTTGTTATAGTTGAGAAGATAGGGGATGTTAACCCTTCAGTCCCTCAAAAAACCAAGTTGGTTGGTTGGTTGAGAAATAATCTTAGTGGGTCTCAACCAATGGAGTTTAGTCTACTCCAAATAGGCCAAAGAATCTTTGAATATGTTGCATGGTTGGACAATTGAAAGGTATCCATGTTTTGGGAGAAGAAGACTTAGAGGTCTCTTAATGTTGGTGCCTTAGAAGGATTTTTTCCTTGTGAAGAGAGACCCTGAGGCCTTTTCCACCATTTCATCATTGTTTTACAGTTCATTTGGTTGAACACTGAACCATATTTGAACAAATACTCAAGCTAAGAAGAGATGTGGATATGCACCGATATGCACTATTTCTCAAGGAACTTTTTCATCATTTTTATCATCTCTTGTTGGTTTTAGTTTTGAAAATTAGTTGTATTCTTTTATTCACATCCTTATAATAATCATACAACAACACTTTTTGCCTACTCTTTCTACTATTGTGTTTGTCAACATAAAAGTACAGTGAGAGAGAAATGGATTGGAGCTTCATTGTTCCAGCTCCCGTGGATAGGGTTTCCCTAGTTGTTTAATTCTTGGTTTGTAGATTCCATCATTGAGGTATGCAGACGAATCGTGTTTGTTTTTCTTGGTTAGAAGTCATCATCGTCTATTCAAAGTTTCAATGCTTGCGGAGTGTCTCTCTTTTTGTTTAGGGTTCGTCTCTAGCATTTCGTGGCAGAATCGGTGAATAAAGTTGTTTCCTACGTGCATAATTTGTGCTTTTGTTGAAGCAGGAATTTCGTTGTGTCTTTTGTGGTTGAAAAGGCATGAGAGCCTTACTGTATTCCTCTCATTTCATTATCATTATAAAATAATGTGTAAAATACAAATATAAAATCGACGAGGATTAGGATATGACAAAGGGGGTAATTAAGGGTGGTTGTCAAACTAAAAGTCTCGACAACATCAACAAAAGCAGCCAATGGGAATCTTCAAATCAGCCAGTGGGCATCATCAACAAATCAGCCAGTGGGAATCGTCAAATTAGCCAGTGGGCGTTCATCAACATCAAAGCAGCCAGTGGGCAATCAACATCAAAGTAGCCAATGAGCGTTCTCAACATTTTGTCAATGGACAAAGGATATTGATTGAAGGACAGATGGATCATTTTGCAGCTTGGCACCTAATGAAGTTGTCAAGAAACTTTGAGAGATGAATCAAACTTACAGCTAATTCATGTTCTCTTCATATTGGAGTTTTTTCAGCATCCAAGTTTGGCAGTTTTTTAGGCAATGTTTTTTGAGGATCAACAATTTCAGCATGAGAACTTGGAATATGGTTCCTGGATCTTATTTTGGACTTATCATTGAGGGGGGCAATGTTAGCCTCACTCTCATGTGATGAAAACACTTCTAAGTCCAAAACAATTAAATTAATTGAAATCAAGAAAGTTGGATTTAATCCTACCTTTCTAGATTGAGTTTGTTCCTCGTGGTTAGGAGTTAGGTTAGGCCTAGTTGGTTGAGAGATTCTCTCCAACTAGTTAGGCTCCTAGATTAGTGTTTGGTTGAGATATTTGCTCAACCATAGTGTCCAAGGTAGATGTATTATCTTGAGACAAACTTCCTCATGTGTTTATTTGTACTATTATCATTATTTGTACATTACATTATGAGAGGAATATAGTAAAGTTGAGGCCTTTTCCACCATTTCTATGTCTCTAGATTTTTTTCATGTGTGTTAATTTTGTTTAATATTTACATTTTATTTATTTTTGTGGTGTGTTGTGAGCTTTGTGTCTTCATAGTTGAGGAGAGTGAGAAGCTTCACTAAAATGGGAGCAAACTATGAAAAATGGCCTCTTTGACTCCTTGGAAGAAAAGCCTCATAAATGATTGTGGAATGAAGTTTTGGATGCCTCTACAAGATGATGAGGATCTAAGCATCCTTAGAAGAATTTGGGCATAGTATATACCCTATTGGAGTCAATTTCAAGCCTCGGAAATTGGCTTTGTAATTTCCTATTGAAAGAATAACTTTTGGAAATTTGGGGATTGGAGGTTTTGGCCCTAGTCCCTAGTCATATGGTCTAGTAGGGGGGGAATGGCTAAGAACTTAGTCAAAACGAGAATTAAGACTAGAAGGAGTCCTAGGAAGATCTATTGAGTAATGGAGATCTAGGCACCAAATTATGTTAATAGTGCACACTCTAGGATCCATCATGTGCAACGAATTGGAATCTAGAATCTATTAAGGGATGAAAGTGGGCACCAAATACGAATATCTAGATCTCTGGAAAACCTTATAAGTGATTTTTTTCTAAAACCCCAGATGTCAAAAGGTAGAACCCTTTCATGATGGAATGTGGAGGTGGCAAAGTAAGATAGTCTGGAATTTGTCAAGAGACACAAACTGGTACCAGATTCTATTAAGTGCTAGTGACGAACTTGGAGTCAATCGAGATCCAGATATTTAAACATCCAGAGAAATTTGTTAAGGTTCTTTCACAAAAACTCTGATGTTGGACATTGGGCCAAATTGTGGAACCATAGGCAACCCTAACAACAAGATTGTAGTGTTAAAATATCTATTCCATCAACCTAGGTACACTAATTCCTTATGATTTCCTTACTAGAAAAAAAAAAACAAACAAACAAACAAACAAACAAAACAAAAAGATAGAACTAATTCTTCAACTTATAAAGTAAAGTACACTTGCTGGAAATTTAACTGGAAATAAAAAATCAATGCAAGTTACAAGAAACTAATATCTAAAATACACACAGAAATTTTGCCTTTCAAATATCAAATTTTGATTAAAATTACTCCAAGCTTACAAGGGATCTCAAACTGGGAAAATAGATTACTAACAAAACAAGATAAAATTATAGTGAAAATTGATTATTCTAGTGCATCGTACAGCCTATACGGCCTTGCCAAAACCTATTGTAAAGACCCTCCTGTCGCTATTGAAATCTATCCCGAAAACTTGTTATGGTGCCCTTCTCTTTTGTTGGGTTGTACATCCTCATGAAGTTGCCTCCACACTTGCTACGTACAACCCCTTCTATTTCTAAGAGATGGGTTAATTTCATTTTGTTGCTATGATTATTTCCTCTTTTCTCTTTTGGACTTGCACATTGAGTGAAAATCCTTTATCACTCTCTCGCTTGTGTTTTTCTAACACTTTCTATGCCTTTTCCTTTCACTTTGTCTTTATTTTATAACATTGAGTTGATGACCAAGTCTCCATAATCCTAATCTTTCAATGAGATTGATGGTTGAGATTAAATCTCAATGATTGGCAGAGATTACATCTAAATCACTAATGTAAATAAATTTATATTTTATTAAACATTAATGAACCCACTAATAAAAGACTCCTCACTTTAATAATAACTTTAATTAAAGTGAATTACAAAATAGAAAGGACCTTTTCAAACAACTTCCACACATTTGACACTAGATATGTGCGAAAATTCCTATCAGATGCTATGAACATCAAGATGTAAGGAATCCAAAAATCTGAAAAAGTTACAAGGCTAGCCTTTTGAAAGAAAACATGGATCCGGAGGCCAACACATTATGCCATGTGGAAGGATACGTGGAGTTCAAGTAAGCATTCCCAAACCCTACAAGTAGGCAAGTGTTGGCATGGCATGATGATGTGTCACATTAATCTGGCATATAGACCAATGTTTGATGACATGGCATGTTGACATTTTGCTGATATAGCATGCCAACATGGCAAGCGTTGACATGGATCAAAGGCATATTAGCACTAACACAGAGGCCCAAATGGCAACCTTTTGGATAGGACCTGCATTTGCAGATGCTTCAGTTAGCCTAAATCCAAAAATATGTGTTTGTTAGTTAATGGAACTTTTAGATTCTCCCAAATCCAAATGGGTCTATTGACTAAGAGAGAATCAAGAAGAAGAAGAATAGTTACAACAAGAAACGGGAAAATACCAAATCTAGATAAATCCAAAAGATTAGAGAATTAAAAATCATAATACAAGTATTTATAGAAAGTCCTAGATCCACAAGTGAGCAACAACTAATATATCTTCGTGAGGGTGTATCCCTATGTAGTAATGACACAGGGGCAAGGATTGCCACATGTCAATCATGTGTAGTTAATGCGATACAATGGGAACACATAGGCAAGGGATTATCACATGGTGTTTTGAAGGTAAAATCTTAATCTAAGCATAACTTTGTGTCCAAAACTTGAATTTGAATAAAATTTATATTCTTGGAAATCTCTTAATGAAAAAAGACAATGGTAATCTCGAAAATGAGTTTTAAGGTGGTTTAACGAAGGATTTTTTACAAGCACACCTCCTTAAAATGATTTAGGTAGGTTGGGTATTTTACAAAATTATCTTATCTATTATTCATGGCCATTTTCAAAAAGTATCCATGCATTGAGCAATGGTGTTTTAAAGGCTTTCCATCAAAAAGACAACACTATTTCACAAAGAATCAACAAAGAGGAAGAAGGAATTCCCATGCATGATCTCATGCAAGCTTCATTAGACAAACAGGGAAGGAAAACTTTTTGCATGCGATGGATTGGCTACCCCATTCCTAATAACCATGGATCCTTGAGGGGATTTATGAATTTCATAGATTTTATAAAAGTTAGTTCACTCTCCTTGCCTTCATAATCAAGCTTTTGTCATGGTGGTTTCTTTCGATTTATAAAAGAAAAGCAAATAAACCTATAAAATCATTATAAGGAACAAATACATTTCAAATGATGGTTAGTTGTCTTCAAGTGGAAACCCGTATGATTGTTTGGTCAGCTCATATTTTGTTAGTTTGGTGGCTCCAGGAGAGTAGCATTAACAAACGAGCCAATGAGTGTTATATAGATTCAAAGGGATCCTTTTTGTGTCTTAAAAACCCTTCAAAAATGTTTAAACATATTACATCAAGGGTCAAATCAATGTGTCACATGAAGAGAAATGTTAGTGCAACACAATAGAAGAGAACTTCTTGTAACAAGAGAAACTATGTTGTGATGCAATTTATCACATGAAAAGATGTATCGGTGTGATACACTACGAAAGGAAAAAAATTATCTCATATGATGTATCACACAAAAGGAAACTTTTGTTTGCAACAATATAAGAGATGTCATGAAGATTGAAAATCTGAGAAAGTCCAACATATGATGCAAAAATCTATCTCATGAAGATAAACTTCAATTTGATACACTGGAGAGGAATCTTGGTCTCATGTGAGAAATCACAGAAATAGAAAGTTTGATTAAATGTTATGCCACATTACAAGTAATGTAATTCATAACATGAATGTAATGCCACATTAGAGATACATAACATGAATGGAAACTTTAGAGAGATGTAATTCATCACATGAATGAAAAAAATTATGCCGCTCAACAATTCCGTATTCTTAATTGGTTTTTCAACTAGGAAAATCGTTCATCTAAATGCATGTGGTGTTATTTGTAATTACAAGAAAATTATACAATTCTTGCCTTGAACAAACATTGTTTCACTGCAAGTGACAACTATTCATACATAAAAGGACAATAGAACAATGGACTTAGTTTGAGTAGCAAAATGATCAAAATCGATCAACTTTATCTAGCATGTAGTGACCACCAATTTAATTGGAACTTTAAAAAACTTACATAACATCAAGCCTTATAATATAACGCTCAAGAAGGAAGTATTATAAATTAAGAACTGGGATTTACGTGAGCCTGAATCTCATTTCATCATTTATATGCTTCAAGTTGAATGTATAGATTCAATGTTAGGACTTGAAAGTAAGACAACACATTTAATAACAACTTTTCAAAGTTCTCACAAATTACGATGAGCTTGAATCTCAATTCATCATTTATATGCTCATTGAAATAACATTATTGATGCTATTTGAATGTAGATTCAATGTTAAGGCTTGAAAATAAGACAACGCATTTAATAACAACCTTGCAAAGTTCTTACGAATTATGCTCTAGAGCCCAAACTAAATTCTAGTTCTAAATAGAGACAAGAAGCAACAATCATAATAGCAAACAAAATAGAAGCTAGCACACTGCAATCCAAAATTTACGAAGTTACTATTGTATTTAAAAAATATATGTCTTTTGCAAAGAAGAGGAGACATATGTGATGATTCTCTAAGGGTGCCACACTGCATCTCTCTTACCTATCCACCCAAGGGAAGCAGATTGAACACAAACATCTTCATCTTACAATCTATTTGTGTAAATTTATTCTCTTGCACTTTCTGCTCTAGTTTTTTAACTAGTTTAAATTGTGAAATACATATATCTTTTTGTTAAAATTGGCAACTAGGGCCAAACTCCATATGGGTCACCTCATTTGTGGCAGCTGATATTTTTCTTGAATTCTTCTCTCCGATAGGTGTAGGATTGATGTGACGATCATCCAATTCCGACATGTATTCATGGAGATATGAATTTATTTGTATTCTTGACAATTTGTCAAGGTTGGCCAGCAAGCAAAACAGGTATTTACGCCCCCAGCGTATCCTCAATGTTGCATATAAAAGGAGGAGACCTTGTGGCATGATTTCACTCATCTCATCTCACATTCTTGTCTCTCCTAGCTTGATTGGGTATGCATTAGAGGAGCAGATCTCTCACACGTGTGAAGAAGGAGGACACATACTCTGATTAGGGCAGCGTTGACCTAGGTTGACCGAAAATTACAGGGTGTCTCTTTGACCAGCGTGGACTCCTCTTTGACTGCGGATTGGGTTAGGTTGCCTCTCCTTGCAGGGTAGATTTCTGAACCACTATTTGGACCACTCTTTGACCATACTTTGACCAATGTTGACTGTCAAAGGCTGACCACAAGTTTGACCAGAATTGGCTGAAGTTTGACTGGATATTTCAGACTGTTTTGGACTGCGTTTTCTTGTTGTTGGAGGCCGAGTTGACTGAGCGTTGACCAAGGTTGACTAGAGGTCAAATCTGACCTGTTTTACCAGCGTTGACTTTGTTGGTTAGGGTTTTGCAGTTGTTGTAATAAAATTACATAATTGTATATTTGTATTATCTCTCTCTCTCTACTGAATTATTGAAGTAAATTGGTCTTAAGCATAGAACATACCAAAATTAACATGGTATCAGAGGTGAGGTGAAGACAAAGCCCAAGCAAGAGTGAAAGAGCAATCACTGAAGACAGTGGGAAAGGACAAAAAGGCTTCAAGGGTTCCTCATCCCACTTCCCGGTTGAAGACAAACTCCGTGAGAAGTGTGACTATCACGGATGGAAGATGTCCCTTGATCTGACATTGGAAGAACAACAAGTGTTGGACTGTGTGAAGGGTAAAATCTCAGGGCCTCCATCAAATGCATCGGCTGCTACAAAGAACAAGTACACAAAGGGTGAAGTCAAAGCGAAGAAGATTATTAGAAATTCCATTGACAAGCATCTAGTGGCCTACATCTACGACAAATTGGTAAGCATGTTTCAGGTTAATGATGCAAATCAAGTTTTGTTCCTCAAAAATAAGTTGAAGTATATTAAGAAGGGCAAGGACGAGGATATACATTCCTACTTCTTAAGGATCACTAAGATCAAAAATGATCTTCTATCGATTTGAGAAGTCATTCCTGATAGGGAACTAACTATCACTACCCTTGGAGGGCTCCCATCCAAATGGTATATATTTAGAACCACTCTTCTCAATAATGATCAAATTCCGAGGTTTGAAGAATTGATTTCGAGATGCATTCAAGAAGAGACAAGGATGGTGGAGCAAGAAATGCCTTCAAATAGAGGCAACCCCACTACTTTCTCCTCTCATGCCAAAAGGAGAAATAATTATGGGTCTAAAGGACATTTCAAAGGAAAGCCCAGATCGAAGGGTGGAAGGAAGGGAAGATGTTTTATTTGCAATAAATTTGGCCACTATGCGAGGGAGTGTCCAAATAGAAAGGAGACATCACACGATGATGATCACAATCACTCCAGGGGCAACTTCAACAACAATAATCAAAGGAATGGCAAGTTCAATGGCAAAGGAAAGAGGAATGCAGGAAATCATGGAAGTGGTCAACCCTCCAAGAAAGCAAGGAATTCCAGGGAAATGTTGTTAACAATAAGCAAGATGAGCATTATCTTATATCTGCCCTCTCCACTAACTCTCCTCTGGACTCATTGGAAAATTGGCTTATTGATAGTGATGCCTCAAGGCACTTCAATGGTTACAAGGAAGCTCTCTCTAATTTGATAGAGAAGGAGACAAACTTGGAGATTATTCTTGGAGACAATGCCACCTATCCTTAAAGGGTCTAGGGAATGTTACCCTTCAATTAAATCAGGGTAACATGATCCACTTGCAAGAATTCTTATATGTACCCGATCTCAAGAAGACCCTGGTGTCCATTTCGGCAATGGGAGACAAAGGCTACAAGGTGGCATTCATCAATGGAAAGGTACGTGTTTGAAAAAAGAATTTTAAAGATGCTTTTACTCTTGGGTTCTGAGTTGACTCTTTATATCAAGTTGGAGGAAGTCCATTGGGGGCCATTTCTTGTGACACATCTCTACAATCTGAGCTATGGTACCGAAAGTTTCCCACCTTCATTATAAGGCTCTACCCGCTATAAGACAAATGGTGACAGGGATGCCCAAGTTCAAAGTAGAGCATGAAGGTGTATGTCCGGGATGTACCGAAGGAAAACTTAAAAGGGGACTATTCCCCTTAAGTGATAGCAAGACTTCAGATATATTGCAGTTGGTCCACTCCGACATATCTGGTATGATGCCTATAAATCTTTGGGAGGATATCTATATTATCTCACTTTTACAGATGATTATTCTCGCAAGACTTGGATCTACTTCTTGAAAAAGAATGATGAAGTGTTCACCTCATTCCGTCACTTCAAAGCCTTGATCGAAAATCAAACCAAGAAGAGAATCAAGATATTAAGGACCGATAATGGGACTGAGTATGAATCCAATGAGTTCCATGACTTTTGCAAAGAAGCTGGCATTAAGAGGGAGACCACTACACCATACACCCCTGAGAAAAATGATGTGGCTGAAAGGAAGAATAGTACGATTGTGGAAGTTGTTCGTGCCATGCTCCATGATCAAAGGCTTCCGAAGCTGTGAATACTGCCGTATATGTTCAAAATCGATGCCCTCATCAAGCATTGGATTTTAAGACTCCCGAAGAAATGTTCACTGATAAGAAACCCGATGTCTTGCATTTTAGAATTTTTGGAAGTCCCATATACTTTCATGTGCCAAAAGAGAAAAGAAGCAAATTGGGTGCTTCTGGAAAGAAATGAATTTTTGTGGGCTATAGCGAAAATACTAAGGGCTATAGAATTTGTGGTTGGTCAGAGGGAAGTTGAGATAAGTCATGATGTCACCTTTGACAAAGATATGGCTCTTAGAAAGGTCGACAATCTTCTTATTCCAAGGAGGGATAAAAAAGCTGACACCAGGAAGCCAAATGAAAAAGAAGATGAAACGATGTCGGACATTGAAGAATGTATGGATCCTATTGATCCTCCTCCTCAAAAGCCCTCCTCCTCTAGGAAGAGCCCCTCATGGATTAGGGGGACCCTTGAAGATGCCAAGAGACATATTGCACCAAGAGGGACTTTCCGTGAAAGCAAGAAGCTGACCAGGGATCAGGGATACTTGACCATTATGAGCACCATCATTTAAAATGAGACTACATCATTCGAAGAAGTCGTGAAGCATAAGTATGGAAGGATGCTATGAATGAAGAATACAAGTCCATCATAAAGAATGATGTCTGGGATGTGGTCCCCGGACCCCAAGACAAATCAGTGGTCACCTCAAAATGGCTTTACAAAATCAAGCATGGCGCTTATGGGAGTGCTGAAAAGTACAAGGCTCACTTTGTTGCTCGAGGCTTCTCTCAAAAGGAAGGTGTGGATTACGACACGATATTTTCACCTGTTTCCCGATTTACCACCATCCGCTGGATCATAGCCCTTGCTGCTTCGCAAGGATGGAACCTACATCAGATGGATGTCAAAACCGCTTTTTTGCATGGTTCGATTAAAGAGGAAGTCTATGTGGAACAACCCGAGGGATTTGATATTCATAACCGGGAATCTCATGTATGCAGGTTGAAGAAATCTCTCTATGGGCTTAAGCAAGCACACCGAGCTTGGTATGAGAGGATCGATAGCTATTTGATGAAGTTGGGATTCACTAGGAGTGAAGTCGATCTGAACCTTTACTTTAAGGTTGAAGATGATAAGCCTCTCATACTAGTGTTTTATGTGGATGACCTCTTTCTGACTGGTGCAGACCCTCTCATTCACAAATGTAAGAGGGAGTTGGCTTCCGAATTTGAGATGAAAGACCTAGCACTGATGCACTACTTCCTAGGGTTGGAGGTCTGGCAAAAGGCAGGAGAAATTTTCTTATCTCAAGGAAAATATGTGGTAAATATATTGGAAAGTTTTGGGATGATGGATTGCAAGCCCGTGACTACCCCAATGGAGCTTAACTTCAAGAAGTTATGCGGTAGTGTTGCCAGACTTGAATTGCGTAATGCTTCTGAGTATCGTCAACTCATAGGAGCATTGATGTTCTTGGTGAACTCTCGTCCAGATATATGTTTTGCAGTCAACGCGTTGAGCCAATATATGGTTGAGCCTCATCACTCACATCAGATTGGTGCCAAGAATTTTCTGAAATATCTTCAGGGCACAATCACTCATGGACTGAGATACACTTCCGGAGATGTAAGGTTGCATGGCTATTCCGATGATAATTGGGCAGGCAGTGTGGTGGATCGCAAGAGCACTTCCAGGTGTTGTTTCTCTCTGGGCTCTGCTTCGATATCCTGGATGAGCAGGAAGCAGAAGTCAGTTGCTTTGAGCACTGTTGAAGCCGAAAACATTGTTGCGAGTAAGGCCTCATATGAAGCTGTCAGATTGAGGAAGCTCTTCAGTGAGTTGTTTGGTCATACGTTGGATACTACAGTGATCCTCTGCAACAACCAGAGTGGGATTCGTTTATCAAAGAATCTTGTATTTCATGATCGCTCCAAGCACATCGATATCAGGGACCACTTTATCCAAGATATGTTACAACGAGGAGCAATAATGCTCCATCATATTGGGATTTATGAGTAGGTCGGCGACATTCTAATGAAGCCCTTGGGAAAGGTCAAATTCTTGACTTTCCTAGAACGACTAGGAGTCATGGAGAGACCCTCTTATGAGAGTACTGTATGATATGTACATTGAGCTCTGGGAGCTCCGAGGGGCTTGGGGTACTTCTTGGAGCGATGAGAAACCATAGGATGAGTGGTTCATCCTTCCCCTGTGATACCCTGTGGCGACATGTAGGCAGGATGAGTGGTTCATCCTTCTCCTGCTGAGACATCCTACCCATGGATTCTGGGACTCATGGGAAGTACCTCTCATCTGGCCAATAAGTAGGGAAATGAGGATAGGGACCATAGTACTACCAATGGACATATCGTGTACTACAGTGCTCCCTATGCTAAGATGATATTGATCTGGGATCAATTGGAATAGACTTCGGGTCAATAAGAGTGGTATGAGACACTCTCTTTATTTGGAACTGATTTCGAATCAGTAAGAGTAGTATGACAAACTCCCTTTATTGGAACTGACTTCGGGTCAATAAGAGTGGTATGAGACACTCTCTTTTATCTGGGACTGACTTTGGGTCAGTAGAGAATGGTATGATACATTCTCGATCACTTCTTCTTCTTCATAGTTCAGCAGAGTAGAGCAGAGCAGAGCAGTGCATTGATGGCAGACATAGTACCAACAGACAAATGGATTAGCAGATGGAGTTTTCCCTAGTTGAGAGGGAGTGTTAAAATTGGCAACTAGGGCCAAACTCCATATGGGCACCTCATTTATGGAAACTAGTATTTTTCTTGGATTCCTCTCTCCGAGAGGTTTAGGATTGATCTAATGATCATTCGATTCCGACATGTATTCATGGAGATATGAATTTATTTGTATTCTTGACAATTTGTCAAGGTCGACCAGCGAGCAAAATAGTCATTTACGCCCCTATCTTATCCTCAACATTGCATATAAGAGGAGACCTTGTGGCATTATTTCACTCATCTCATCTCACATTCTTCTCTCTCCTAGCTTGATTAAGTATGCGTTAGAGGAGGAGATCTCTCACAGGGGTGAAGAAAGAGGATGCAGACTCTGATTAGGGCAGTGTTGACCTAGGTTGACCGAAAACTATAGGGTGTCTCTTTGACCAGCATTGATCAGCGTGGACTCCTCTTTGACTATGGATTGGGTTAGGCTACCTCTCCTTGGCAGGCTGCTTTTCTGAACAGTTGTTTGGACCACTCTTTGGCCATACTTTGACCAGCGTTCACTGTCAAACGTTGACTACAGGTTTGACCAAAATTGACTGAGGTTTGACTAGATATTTCGGACTATTTTGGGTTGCATTTTCTTGCTATTGGAGGCCAAGTTGATTGAGCGTTGACCAGAGTTGAATATAGGTCAAATTTGACTTGTTTTACCAGCTTTGACTTTGTTGGTTAGGGTTTTGCAGTGGTTGTCATAAACTTACATAATTGTATATTTGTACTATCTCTCTCTCTTCGCTGAATTATTGAAGTAAATTGCTCTTAAGCATAGAACATACAAAAATTAACAATTTTACTTCCTAATTTATAAACCTTTCATAATCAATGCTAATAATATTATATCACAGCAACAACATATTAGTTACATAGCAAGTCTCATCTTAACAAAAGCATCTATTAGAATTAATAGCATTACATATCAATGAAACATCATGCAACATTTCTACTATGAGATCAACAAGTCCTTGAAACCAACACTTTGTGATTTTAGAATCTTAATTTGAAAATACACATATGATTTGCAAAATGAATGACCAAGTCCAACTACTTTACATATTGAATGCTACACCCATGGCAGGTGACCATTAAACCACGCTATAAAGTGGAATACAAGACATAGTTTTCAACAACAGTGTAAGATGCCACATAGTTCCAAGACAGTGAACAGGAACCACTGCACAATGTTGGTGAGACAGGAGTTGGCAAGATTTACAGAATGCTCGGGTTATTGTTGACACGTTGCTACAACATGGATATGAGGTTGCACAATGGTGGCAACGGATTTCTGGACTTACATTTTCGACTACATTGCCTCTAAAGGTTTGATACTTGTTGCATTGCTCATATAGTACTATGTTACTCTGTCTTTGCCTTTGTTTCTTCATACTCTATGGCCAATAGCCCTGATACTTGCTTCACACTATAGCGAGGGTTTCCACACTTATTTGGAACACTGCTCTGTGACTATTGGGTGGTTCGGTCTCACAAATATAGCATGGTCCATCTGTTCCTCCATGGATTTTATTATATCTTTCACTCGGAAGATCTCCATATACTGATACTTATTTGTCTTGCCATATATCTTCTTATCTGCATATTTTGTTCCCATCGACATCCTTTCTCTAGCCGTCCATATGCCTAACTAGTCTGAGTTACATTTCTCCCTGTGTCCTCTGACCTCCTGGGTGGATGGTTCTTGTCTACAAACTAACCATATTCTTCCACTCTGGCACCGCTGGATTGACTCCTTCGTCATATCACGTCCTTGTAAATTATTTGGTGTTTGTTTTTGCAATATTTGGTGGACCTGTAGATGTTGCAGTTGTTGTTGTTGTTGTGATGATTTTTAATTGCCCCTTATTGTGCCATTGTTTGAGGTTTCGATCTCTTGACCTGATCTGAGCTGGTCTAGTTCTTGTGCTTGGGTGGTTTCTTTTTCGGTTACTGGTATTGGTCATTTTCCAAAGAATTTTCTCAATATCAGGCTGGGCAGTATTGTCCCTACTTGACGTGACTTGGGTCAGCATCAAACATTCCTTTTATGACATTCTTATACCTATTTTAGGCCAACTCAACCTCAATCTCCTATTTTTATAATACTACCTAGGTACCTTCCTCTTTAGCCTGGTCGTTTGACGGTGCTCCATATTAATTGGGCTTTATGCGGGTGTTACTTTCTGCAAGTCCGATCCTTCGTTTTCTGCACATTATGGATCCCTAGATATCTGCCAGGGATTCTCTGATTATTCCCCATTTAGTTCCAATCTACCTCCTAGGTTTTATTTAATTTGCTTTTACTACCTCATCTACCAGCGGACCTGGACTCTCCACATGTGCTCATGGAGTCGCTGGCCTCTGACACCTCTACCCATGAAGTTTTCATCCGAGCCACGATGGACACGGAGATATCCTTCGGGGGGCGGGGTCCATTGATCTCTGAAACCTGGCACACATTTGGAGCGCCCATTAACTCTCCAGACGGCACACAAGCGGACCCGAATATGCATGAACATCCCCACGAGGTATATGGACAGAGAACCAAAAATCAACAATGTTCTCTCCGAATCTCATATTCGATCCCTGCATTGGCTTTCAACCATGATGTCCTCATAGATCAAGTTATCAGTCTACAGAAACGTGCATTGGTTGGTAAGTGGCATTTCGCCAAGTTGAATGAAGCTGATATGCGGATTTGGGTTGCATCGCAGTGGAAAACATTGTTGGGATACATGCCAACAGTGGTGTGATTGTTAAACCACTGGTATAGCTTTCACTTTCTCAATCAAGAGGATCTACTCAAAATCAAATCCATTCCATGGATCAATGGACGGAGCTCTTGGCGCTTCACTCATGGTACATAGGGTTCAAACCCCTGAAAAATACCCCGCGGAACAAGCTAAATTGGGTTAAGTTGCCCGGCTTACCCTTAGAATTCTGGTCGAAACAGGTTTTCAAGGACATTGGCAACGCTATTGGCACATTTGTATATGTTGATCCAAGATGTTTGGGCGCACAGGACAAATGTGTTGCATGGATTCTTATTGAAAAAGAATACAGAGGCAGCTTCCCGGATCACATTGAAATCAGTTGAGGTGACACACACCTGGCTCAACGGCTCGACTTTTGGGGGGTTCCTTTCCAGTGTATCAACTGCCATCATACCAGACATCTCCTAGCTCATTGTCCTAGGCAACAGGGTGGCAAACATAGATCTCATCGCCAGCAACATTATATGTCGGGCAAGAATATCTCTTCCTACTGTTTCTCCTCATATGGTCTGAGACCCCCCTTCCAGTCATAGTCCACATCGGTCTGCGGGAACCTCACACCCTCTCCATAATTCTCATACACTTGATAATGCGCTCCTATCTGCTCATCATAATATTTCTAACTCTCCTTGATCCTCGAATAAGCAAGGCGTTCCCCTGGACGTTCCCACTTCACCACCACCCCCGGACAACTACTTACCACCTCTTGCTGACTATCCACCTATTTCATTCCCTCTGATGTCACATGATGCTCCATCATCCTCTCACATATCATATATTCCCGTGTCATCTCTGACTCATGACACACCTCGTCCACCTGGGTCTGGTACACGCCCTATTATTCCACATTCCACTCTAAACTCCCCTACCAATTCAACTGATAGTCATCTAGACTATCTACTGCATAAGAAGACTTTGGATCTACACTCACTCACCATCCATAAACCTCCTGGACCATCTTCCCCCCATATCAGCGCCTCCTATGTTGGTAATATCATTGTCTGCCACAAACATAGTCGTGATAGCCGACATTTGTTTCCCCCGGCCACTCCTGTTCAGTCGTGCTGATATTACTTCTCTTGTTGATGTTCCTATTGCTGGTTCATATCCCCCTTGGGCCCTTAGAGAAAAGTTGTCGACACATGGTTCAACATGACTCTTATTCTCTCCCTTAATATCTGGGGGTTTGGGAGCTACCCCAAAATATTTGGCCCTCAAGGAGCTTTTCTATTCGATTTGTCCATATATTATATTACTGCAGGAGACTATGCACGCAGTTCCGCAGGTGGTTTGTTATTTCAGAAAGATGTTGCCCTCCTGGCACATGGCGGCCACCGCAGCTGATGGCCTCTCTAGGGGTCTGGTGGCATTATGGAACCCACTATGGGTCAATGTAAAAGCTTTCTCATGTTTGCAGACATCTTTCTGGCAGGGCACATTCGGGGACAACTGGGCAAAGTGCATATACTGAATGTATATGCCCCTTACAGGGACCGTATTACTTTCTGGGAACAACTGAACTCCATAGATATACTGGACCTGCCCTCACTAATTGTCGCGGGGGACTTAAATTTTACTATTGGTTTAAATGAGATATGGGGTAGTTCTCGTCAGGTGGACACACTAGCTGACCATATGAAGGAGCTCATCATCGAGCACAATCTTATTGATATCTGTCCTCCCACTATATCTCCTACTTGGGATAACGGTAGAGCCGGGGATGCATATGTTGTGAAGCGTTTGGACCGTTTTCTCATGCATGAGCAGATTGTCGAGCAGCTTGGCTTGGTCTACTCTGAAGTTGTGAGTAATCGTATTTCTGATCATAGGCCTATCGTTCTCCACTGGAAAAGGAGTGACTTCAGAGGCGAGATTCCTTTCAAGTTTAACCGGGTTTGGCTTGATGATACGGATTTCAATAGTCTTGTGCGTGATGTCTGGCATCCGGTTGGGGCCTGAACCGACTCACCTATGATGCATACACTGGAGCTGCTCAAGATTCTTCGGCGGGAGGTAAGGACTTGGGAGCATAGAAAGCGCAGACTTCTCAATAAAGAGTTGGATGACATCATACAAGCACCTCTATTTAACCCTGTTTCGGAGGAGGAAATCCTAAATGTGCTTAAAACTTTCAAGCGGGATAAGAGTCCTGGTCCAGACGGGTGGACTGTGGAATTTTTCACTTGTTTCTTTGATCTATTCAAGCAGAGGATTTACTAGACATGGTGGAGGAATCACGTCCCAGCAGATATATTCATCCTTATATCAACTCTACTTATATTGCTCTTATCCGAAACAACCCTAACCTCCAACTTCTCAGAATATAGGCCTATTTCCCTCTACAATCTTATTTATAAAATCATATCAAAAACTATTGCGAATAGAATGAAGCTCACACTGTCCAAATATATCTCTCCACAACAGTTTGGATTCCTCAACAATACATAGATACACGATGCAATGGCGACCGCCCAAGAATGCATGCACTCCATACATCAAAAGAAGCAAAATGTTGCCATAATGAAAGTCGATCTTCAAAAAGCTTTTGATCACCTTGATTGCGGCTACTTGCGGCTCGTCCTACACAAAATTGGTATACAAGTCAGTCCTACAAATTGGATTAGGGCTTGTGTTTCAAATGTCAAATATGTTGTTCTTATCAATAGTTATCCTACGGTGTTCTTTGAGGCGGGCAGAGGCCTCTGGCAAGGTTGTTTGCTGTCGCCACTTCTCTTCATCTTAGCTATGGATGGGCTGAGCCTTCACATACATGCGGTGGCTGGTGTGCATTTTCATGCCTTACATATAGGACGAGCTATACTTATATCACATAACTTCTTTGTTGATGACGTTCTCATCATGGGCATCCTTAACAAGTATGCATGGCTTCATCTATATAATATATTTGTTAAGTTTGGTAGGGCCACTGGACTGACCATGAATCTCCAGAAATCTACCATCCTCCATGATTTTTGTGATGAGGAGATAATCGCTTACGTCTGCCGACTATTTGGTGTGGCTTCAGAACCTCTGTCAGGAGGTATGAAATACCTTGGTTTTCACATCAAACCCTGCAGTTATAAAGCTATCGATTGGATGTGGCTCGTAGACTGATATTATAAGAGGATATCTGGCTAGGAGTTCAAATGCTTGTCACTGGGTGGGCGTGTTATCTTGACACAGGCAGTCATTACTCAATTGGGTGTGTACTAGGCACACCTATATCATATGCCCCTTTCCATCATTAATAAGCTTAACAGGATAATGGCGAATTTCATTTGGTCTGGTAGGAAAGATCAGCATAAATACCATCTCGCAAAGCTGGAATTTCTCACTCTCCCCACACCACTGGGTGGCTGGGGCATACTGCATCTTAACAGATTTGGTTGGGCACTGTTGCTCAAATCTATGTGGCATGGCATATTCAGTGGTAGTACATGGGGCATGATTATACAGTGAAAACACTATTGCTCAAATCCATGTGGCGTGGCATATTCAGTGGTGGTACATGGGGCATGATTATACAGTGAAAATATCTTTAAAATACTGATTTTTCTTGTCTGGCTGAGATGTGGTCGGATCAGAACTACTTCTGGTTCTGCAATCTGTCTTAGTTTTATTAAACTACATCGTTGCTTTCTTTTGCAACCGGCTTGGAAACTGGGCACCGGACATTGCATTGCCATCGGACTGGATCACATACTGGGTATTGAAACAGCCTCGAAATTATCAAAGGAACTTATTCATTGTCTTCATAGTCGTGGTATATTTTTCTGGCAGCAGGTCATATCTTCATGGCAAGATTGCAGACCTATTTCGAAACAGGCTATGGAATTACAACTTACAGGGCAGAGGGCAAGCGAATGGGAACAAATTAGACCAAATTTACAGCTTGATGGAGCATGTCGTACTGTGGATCGGGACCAGATTGCCTAGAAGGGAAAAACAAAGGATGGCAATTACAAGATGGCTGACACATACCTTACACTACGCTGTCGGGAGATTCCACAATCTGAGGGATGTTGATTCTCACACTACTGGAAAACAAAATCTCCCATTAAGATTATACTTTTCCTTTGGCTGCGATGGAAAAATAAGAATCTGACATGGGAAAACCTCCAAAAGAGGCACTAGTATGGGCCGAGCTATTGTGTCATTTGCAGGGCTGCGGAGGAGCACAATATACATTTATTTTCATATTGTCCCAAGTTTGTCTTGCTCTGGCAAACACTTGCTTCTCATATTGGATTCACATATCAGCATTTTGACCATATCTCAGAATGTCTTATCTGGTGGAGCAAACAGCAATCTGCATGGCACAATATCCCACTATTTTTTTTGGAAGGTCTGGAAATGGAGTAATAAGATCTTCAACAACCAACGGATTTTTGAACTGCAGGTTTTGGATAACATCAAACTGGCACTCTCTACCGGTTCATATCTGCGTACTGGACCGAAAGTTTCTTCTCATAAATCCACCTCCAAAGCGGTCTTTCCGGCCACCTATTTTGATGGAGCATCGCAAAGACATATTTGCGGATGTGGTTTCTGGATTGCCTTCTCGCCGGAACAGGAATACTGGATACATTGGGGTGCTGGCCGTGGCACGAACACTAAAGCTGAAGTAATGGCACTCTAGGTTTACTTTGGTTCACAAAATTTTTGAACATCCCAATATTACATATATACGGGGACTCTAAAATCCTCATTGATTATGTTCTGGGACGGGCACATATCTATCAACCCACTCTACAAGGCTGGCTCTTCCAAATACAACAACTCTGGAGTCTGGACTCATTATACGGGTTCATCTATTGAGCACATAGGAAAAGAACATAATCATTTTGCAGACAGACTCTCAAAAAGGAGGCTTCGTGCTGGAGCGGACAGGCTGCACATTGCAATTAAGATGGAAGGGACAAATTCTGGACGCCGGGTGATGACTTTCTCTGGATAGATCTATTTCTTTGCAGGAATACGCATATGAACATGATGACTTGCCGGGATACATCATGCTGGACATATTAACAACCCATTTTGTGTTTTTGATATTGTACATATTACTTTTCCTATGCTTGGTTTTCTGATACACTAGTTTTCATTATGCCTGCTCAATACTGGTTATGATAGTCTATATTTCTGGGAACAGATCGATGATATTTGATGTATTTTATTACATCTATATGCTGCTTCCATATCACATATGTATGTAATACTTCTTTTTTATGAATATAGCGCTTTTTTCATACTGGAAAAAAAAACTTGGTGATTGTTGCTCACCGTCAGAATAAGTAGAGGGTGGTGGATCCCTCCACCTAGCAGAGACATGCAGACAGTACGCATGAACAAACAGAAGTAGAGGAAATAGTGATGAAGGCGGTTTTAGCTTCCCTATTGTGGTTCTGTACCGCAATGACTCTTCACTCGAGGGATAACAGCCTGCTCCAGGGAGCTCTATTAGCAGGTCTTTCATGGCAATAATAGTGGCAATAATAGGGGACATTGTATGGGCATTTGCTTTGCAGGGATCCACGATAATGGAAACATCTACTTGTTTTGGAAATTATAGTGCTCAGTATCTCTGAATCCACTAGCTTTTATGGATGGGTCTGCACTTATCTCGTAAGTTGATTGTCCACTATCAGTTTCCTTTTAAATCTAGTAATAAGTTTGAGAGTTCAGCTGCTCACTGGAGTAGCAGAACACAAACCTTTGCAAAAGAGTCTTTCCTTTGTGTTTGTTAGTATCAAGGCCACAAGCCATTCGAAGTTTTTTACTCACTTTCTCTTTCTTATATTAAGTAGTCTGATTTTGTCAATACCCTCACTTGGCAATCAAATTCTGGGCTAAACTACTTGAGTGGTTTAGTAGTTGCCATCATCCTCTCTGTGTTCTGGATTTTATATTGGCTAGGCCTTTCTAGGCTGTCAGTTTTGGTCTCAATGGGCCAAACTCTCTTATAGTGTTGGGGTCTTTGGTTCCATATGACCAAGTCTGATTTTGTAAAGACCCTCACTTGGCAATCAGGTTCTGGACTAAACTCATTGAGTGGTTTAGTAGGTCATCCTGCTCTCTATTCTGGCTAGGACTTTTTAGGCAGTAAGTTTTGGCCTCAATGGACCAAGAACTCTGTTATAGTGTTGGCATCTTTGGTTCCATATTACCAAATCCAAAGCATTATGGAAGTGGGAAAGAACCTCATTTACACTCTTTGATCATTCCTGGTGGCCAGATACTAGCCTCGATAATGCATTCTTGCAAAAGTAATCCTTGCTTTAATTTCTATTTCTGCACTAGTTATGTTGCCTTTCTCCCCTTGTGTGGGAGGTTCTAGATTGGGGACATTACTTGGGTTGGTCTTGGCCTTGAGGTGGATGGTCTTACCCCTTGGAGGTTTGTGTCAATTATTTTCCCTCTTTAGGCAATCTGCATTCTTCCCTCAATTGACTCAAAGTTCTCTCTACTGGTCGAAAAGCATACCTTGAAGAAAAGATTCTAGTGGGAGCAGTGGTTACAGTGATAGCATTGCATCCACCTCTCGTGCCCAAATGGCAGCAATATATTCGGATAATATTTAGCACAAAAACACCCCTCCAATCCGAAGGGAAATCAAGGAAGTGAAACCAAAATTGAACACAGATTATTAGCAGATGCAGAGATAGTGGTGCAGATTGGCAACTGGATTCTAGACATAGGCAACACAAAAACAAGGAATACCAGATACATTCAAACTGTTGACATTTATTGCCAACTTAAAACCATAATGGGCAAAGTGTTGGAGGAATATTGTTGTGGCTGGATGACATTCATAAACAAATCAGAAAGTTGGACAGCAAAATGACAGTGATGGCAAAGTAGCTTGCCAGTTTGGAATTCACAAATTCGGATGACGAGATAAAACCACTAGCCATGATCCAGGTGGACTCACCAACTGAATAGAAGCTGTCTATGGCAATTGCTTTTATGTTTGTTAGTAATATTTTCATGGTAAGTGCTGATAAACAAACCTCTCAATTAGCATGTTTAGCAGACAGTATTTAATAGACTTTTTTATTAGTTTGACTTTTTACTTCAACAAAAGCAGTAATGTTATGCTACTGGTGTGGTTTCCCTTGTGGTAAACCAATAGACATAACAAGACAATTTTATGCTGTATTAAATCACCTGCTCAACTTACACAAACATATATATATATATATATATATATGCGCTACCAAACAATGTGTAACAGATAAGGCAACAATGGCCGAATGAACTTGGACATCTATAAAGCTACACCTTACTTTGGAGAGCTAATATTGCTTACAAAACTACTTGTTTCTTTAGCAAAGTCACTACATTCTGAGAGGCGTATCTGTGTTGTCTAAATCACCCTGGACTCAAATCTAGACTCACCCACAACCACTAGTACAAATCTGATCACCGTGCTGCTTGCTAATTGGAATTGCATGTCACAATATTGTAGCTAGCTAGTTTGTTGCCCTTTTCTTTGGCATTCACGTTCTCATTAATGTAGTCTTCATCAATTTAATGTTCTTCATTTTGTTAGAGCCCCTTAAGGTGGATGAGCTGTCTTCATTCTCTTTAAAACTTTACTTTCCTCGTCTTTTGCAACAATTCTGATCTTTATAATAGGATTGAATCCCTCCCTAATGCCTATCTGCATGCTTTCCTTTAATTGTTTAGATATTTCTTCTACGTTTGCTTGGGATGTGGTTTGATTTTTACTAGTCTGAGTACCTGAAATGAATTTTTGTCATTTGTGAAAAAATCATTTCCATTTATAGCATTCGATATTTTAACCTTCCCAGAAAAATGAGACAATCAGACAATCAGCCCTTAAGCCTTCCGGATGTTTACTAAACAAATAATCGAGCACATGACTCAGATGCCCTTCAACAAGGATGAGGACAAGTAGTCCACAAAACCACAGAAGGGGAGCTTTGCTAGTAGTTACCCTCCTATAATAGCTTGATCTAGCAAGCAATATTTGAGTAATCCTGAGACTTTTCAATGTATAGCGTGCACCGCTACTTTGCCAACTTGTCTACCCTAACACAAGCTTATGCTACTAAATCTACAATGCAAAAGGGCCAAACTTGCTTCAATAGGACCACTATTTCGAAATCAATTTCTCGAGTCGAAATCAATTTCACTGTTGTCATTACTAGCACAGAAAAATGGATCTAAGTTCAAAACTCGTTAAAAGTGATTGAATCTGCAAACAAGCTTCACTGTTATCATAAATATCTATCCCAAAAAACGACCCACCTTTCAAAGACAGAATATGAAGGATTTAAAAAGTCAGTAATAAAACTAATAAATCACTATTTTCATATCCATTAATATTTCATAGAACTGCACTAAGCACAGTTTTCAATTTAGATTATGTGAACTGACAGCAAACTAAATGGCATAATTAACCATGTATTTAGTTTCGGCCTGCTTCAAAACCATTTCTAGAATCCAATCTCACAGAAAATGAAGGTCCAAATTTCATTTAATACAATCTAGACTTTATAGATCCGAAAACGAAGGCATTCAAATCTGAAAATGAAAGACATCAATAGATACCATACCATAGCCACTATTGATTTTTGAAACAAGAGTGTCATTTTGTCAAATGTTCAATTTGATCACAGCCTGTAGATACAAACAAACCAATAAGTCCATTCTAGACGTCCTGTTTAATTAATATAGCTGTAGAAATTTGTGGATCCCGCTTAATAATAATCATTAGATTCATCAACCAGCTTAAACAGTTTGCAACCTGTAGTACCCACCACTTTGGATCTTCAAAAAAATCCAAATGTAATGCAATCTAACCATTAGATCTTCAAAAAAACGTAATGCAATCTGACCATTAAGCTTCCAGATGCCCAATTACTTCCAAAATTTAAATATTATTTGATCATTCATTAAACTGTTCAAACATAACTAATGGTCTTCCACCCGCAAATGATCTCCTTAGAATTTTCATTTGCAAGCAGTAGACACTAAACGCTGCAGATAACCACCATCCTTTCGGAATAGTAGGCACAAATACAAGATCTTTACAAACTGCTGAACATGCAGCCTATGGCAAGCTCCAAAACAAAACCCACGGAGCAAAATACAATGTTTCACAAATCTTGTGATGATTTAGGAAGGAGTTACAATGCCTAGTAAAATTTCCAGACCTTTTACCAAGCACGACCAAAATAGTTATAATTATGCCTTGTCATCATGGAACCACCAGCGAGTCTCTTTAGGTGATCGACCATTTCTGCAATTTTTGACATATCGATCGTTGTCTGGTGGCCGTTGCTGCATTGTATACACAATGAAACATTACAATCAGTCAATCAGGGGCTTGTAAGCATATGTTTAATGAAACAGATTATAAAACTAAAAAAAAAACTCCAAAGAAAAGAAATATGGACCAGAACAAAACCTTCACAGTAGAGCTAGATAACATTGAAAGAATGCTGATGCAGATAGAGCTGACAGTCATAGCTGGAGACCAGGAATCATACAGAATATCTGTTCAGACATGCAATACAACCAATAAATGAATAAACACAAAATCATATCATGCCCATGGATTAACTTTATCTTCGGCCCATTGCTTTTAGTGGTCAATCCTCCTTCCACCTCATACTGAATGACGACTTCTACAAGGCCCATCAGCAATATGAGAACTCTACAATAGTGCTCATGGAATAAGAAAGCAGTGCATCAGGCTGCGTAACAACTTGTGGCCAATTCTCTCTTTTTCACCCAACAAATGCAACCATGCAACACAGATAAATAATCTCAAAGGTAATAAGAACTTTGAATTTCAAACTTAGCACGTCATCATAAAGCTAATTTAGGCATAGTGCCTAGGATGGCCGTACATGGTAAAAAAACAAAATTAAAGTCACAGTCATAACCAGTTTTAAAGCTATAAATGCTAAACAATAAAATTAAAAGGTTAAAACAAGTAAAAAGGAGAACCAGAATTGCTGCTTTGTTAATTGCCAGCAACGGACCATTTAATCTAGAGAAATCCGATGCCCTAAATTGAGAACTAAAAGGAAAATAAGGTTAACGATTGTCAGAATAGGCAAAACAAGCCCTAGCAAGTAGTCTGATATTATGCTTAACAGAAAATGCAAGCTAAGGCAGTATCCGACTAGTTTCAAGTAGCTTTTGAGAAATAGTGGTCATTTTTCCATGGCATAACTTCCATATTACAAACGATCATTTAATGTGGCATCTATCAAAAAATAAGTCAGGAATAGAAATATTCATAATTATCTTCTAAACACTATGGAGTATTATAATTGTTCTACTCTTTGAAGATCAAAAACAATCAAATCATGGGCCAAAAAAATGAATTATCACAATAAATCCAAAAATTAAAACAATTTATACAAATTCCAAATACTAAAAAGAAAGAACAACATAAATTCTATAATCAGCATTAAACAGTTTCCATATAAATGATATCAATATTTCTGTAAATTTAGTCATGCATTGATGATTCTTTTATGTTATGTTTGTTTGCTGAAATATTCGATTGCAATATGCACCCTGAATAGAAGAATGTATGGATTAACAACTATTAACGATTTTCATTTAGAAAAAAAAAAGTGATGGTATGTACCAGAGGGGTTTCAATGAACATAAAAGATAAACAATTAGAAAAAAGAATAGGATTTCATGCATAGCTGAATAAACTCTACGGCAACGGGATACATACCTAGACATATGTGGCCATTGCTGTAAATATGTGGATGCAGAGGCGCTTGTGGGAGAAAAATAACCTGTAGAGAAGTAGAAAAAAGAAGTAAATGACCCATTTCGAGTTGACTTCTCAGAATTAGGTCAGATGGGCATTTGAGGAAAAATATGTAGAGCCAACCTGTGGAGCTTCCATGGGATAATGATCAGGGAAATCAACTTGTAGTTGATAGGATTCATTGGCATACATTGTGCCAGGGGCTCCTGTCAGCTCAATTATCCACCTAAACAGCAGCAATCCATATCAGAACCATGGACTATGCCCACCCTTAAAGACATTCGTTACCCAGTAGTTTTAAAATACAGAAAAAACAATATAAATGACTTTGCATTTAAGGAAAAATGTAGATATACATACCTCTGCAAATTATCAGTGGGTTTGTGCTTGAAACCAGCAGGTGGGTTCACTTGCCATTCCACTAATTCCTTCTGGAGCCTATTGGCAGCTATTTTGCTGAGGCCCTGGCCCTGCATCCACGCTGTTTCGGTTAAAATGAACAGAAATTTGGCACTCAGTAAACTTATTTTAAGTTGGGACATAAAATAAAACTTCATTTACCTTGTGAGCAGTGGAAGAACTCATGTTGATTGCAAAAATAAACCTAGTAATCGACTTGATAGCGAATACAGAGAAAAACCACAGAGTACCAAACTGCGACCACAAATAGTGGATAGAGAGACAGATGTTTAGGTCAGGGTAGGGTCTCTGTTCAAGAGGACGAGGGGTTTTATGGAATTAGGGAAGGGAACAGAACGAATCCATTGGACCCCAAAAAAAGTGAAAACTCGTCGTCCAAAAAGCCAAGAAGAATCGCCCGCCAACGAAGAAAGAATGTGATAAGAAGATTGGGACGAATGATGCCAAAAGCAACTCTGTTCTCTTTTAGGGTATGTATAGCCTTTAACCTACTCTTGGAAATAAGCATCGATCACATGGAGCTCCATGGTTTTGTACACACCAAACCTTGGGTAACCGACCTCTTTTCAGGGCAACCAAAGGACCCCCAGTGGCCTTTTCTTATTCCCTTTATCTCGTGTGTTGCGTTGAATCTTTCGACCGGAATGATTTGGTCAGTACTGTAACTTGTCCGGGTCAAACAATTCAGTTTTAATAATAAATTTGTGCACGCAACTGAAAATTAATTGGTAATCAAAATTATTTAGCATTTAATATTTTGCATATTAAATTTTATATAATCAAATTTAAATTATTGGTAGATGTATTTATACAAATTTATCTAGAAAATAGTAGATATTTCAGCATGATTTTGGTATAATTTGGCAAAATATTTTCAAAAATTGGGCTAGAGCTGTTAAATATTTTGGGTATTCAAGGGGTTTTTTTAAGGTGTTGAATATATTTCCACTATCAAAATCATGATTCAAACACCCCAAATTCAGTATTTTTGGAAAAAAAAATACAATAAAATAAAAAATTGGCTAAGTTCTGGCGAAAAATGGTCTTCAAATGGCATCCAAGCAAATTTGTGGCTTTTGTAGACCACAACGATGTGTTTATATTACTAAAAAAAATCAACTCTTGATAGTTAAGTCAATAGATGTGTTTTTATTGAAAAGAAGTTGCCATATTTGATTATGTGCATAAACATATTTATATTGAAAAAAGGGTACCATTAATTATGTCAATACAAAATATTTGATTATGTGCATAAACATATTTATATTGAAAAAAGGGTTTCAGTTATTGTATCAATACAATACTGTGTTTATGTGTAATTGAATGACACTTTTAAAAGGTTTGCACAAATAATTCAATGGGATAGAGAGAAAAAAAAATAGATCAAAAGTTTTTAGGTCACAAAAACTTAAATTCAGAATTGAAATGGTGGTCAAAATTATATAGCATTTCCCCCGATCAGGATGCAAGCTGTAAGAAGGGACCTTTCGGGATTCGGGCCATGACCATTGCAATGAATGGAAGGGTTGGAGGGTGACCTCGTTACGACCCTTGCACATTTGGTCTTAAGCGAAAGGAGGCATAATGCATGCAATCATTTAATGTCTTAGGTGAAGGACGCAGGGACACCTTTGTGATGTGGTTTTACGATGGAAGATATGAGAGTTTAGGCGAGAGAGTCACTGGTATCATTTATGGAATGGTCACATAACTATTGGTAAGCGTGAGGAAGAAAGCGCAAGAGCTTCTTGTGGGGCACCACCCTGGTGCAAGAGGTTTCCTTCTCCCTATGGTCAGCAATAATGGGTATGTTATATTATTGTGTTTCTCTTATCTCCCCTAACATGAGAATTGAAATCATTTTTCTTATCGATGGGGAAATGTTCATTATCTAATGCCTGGAATTAACTGGAAATCCATCCGTGAATTCTGGGAGGATAATATTTTTTTTATGTTGGGTTGTCTGAACATTGTGAAATTGTCTCTCTTTATTTTGGAATCTTGCTATCCCGCATGGGGATGTACTCTGGTTCTCTGGTTTGGAATTTAGTCTATTTCTCTTGCATGGGTGCCTGTGTTTATTTCCTTTTTTGTTCATTGTTCTAGATGGTTATTAAGAATTGGGACCTCCTGGGAAAGGTTCCTCCTAAATCGCCTCTATGTTCTACCTTGGGATGGCTTAGTGAGCCCTATATTATTGTTTTCGACCTCTTGCGATGGGCCCATTTTCTATCCAGGGGAAATTGTTGGGTTTTTGGTTTCAATACTCACTGTTACATGGGTTTTTGTTGTGGTATCCTTACAAGTTTATATTTGCAGAGTGTGCTCCGAGACCTTAAGCTTGTTATTTGTTTCAAGTTGAGGTCTTGGTTCAATGTCTCAAGGTTTCATTATATTACAGTGTTTGGTTCCATAGCAGTATGGTTCATTCCTCTTCCGCTAAAGGCACTGCCGCTAGTGGGGGTCGTGGGGGCAGAAGAAATACAAGGAAGGGAAGCATCCCACCCTAGCCTCACCAAGCAAGGGGCAGAGGCCACAAATCCACTTCCAATCTCATTCAAGATTCCGCTCAGCCATACCAGACAAGCATGTCAACTCAAGTATATCAGTTCATATCGAGTTGGGAAGCAAAATTAAACCAATAGGCAGTAGAGGCAGAGATAGATATGGAGGAATGGCGAGGCTTGGTGCTTGATCCTTAACATTCCAAAGGTTGGTCCTCTCAATATAAACAAATTGTTTATTTATATTGGTTGATGAAGAATATTATGGCAAGAGCTTTGATAAGCCCTTTAGCTAGCTCTTCCAACACTGATCCTGGTCTCCAGGAAATTCATAAGGAATTTCAACTTATTCAGTTTCAGATTCAGCAACATAATGGCTGCCTCAACCGCTTTGAGAGACATATTCCTTGTCTCCCTCAGACATAATTACCTAGTTCAAGTGCGAAAGACCCAACTCTAGTGGACTCTTTTGATGACTAACAACTTGTTAGACTTAGTTTTTGTTTTTAAATTTTGTTTTTGAATATATGAAGAATTTGCATATGAAATCTAATTTCAGTTATTTAGACTTTAGAAGGTTTAAAGATGCTCAGACATATATAGCTTTGCTGGACAGTCTCAAACTCTTCTACTTTTGGATGGCTTATAATGCAGTTAGGTGGCCAACAAATCTGGTTCTCCACTGGGCAGGTTAAGGCCACCTAACCATATGAATTATGGATGTAACCTACACTTTTGAAGAAAACTAATGAAAAGATCATGCCAAACCTACAAAAGAAAATTATGTAACATTTAATTTATTTAATCAAATTTAATCAAATTTAAATAATTTAAAATTTATAGTTACATTAATAAATTAATATTGAAAAGAGAGTTATAGTTACCTTGTATACATTGAAAAATGGTACTAGATTTTATCGCCCATACACATACACGTGTTTATATTGGAAAGAGGATAACCAAAATTTTTTGATCAAAAATTGTCTATGTTGAAAAAAGAATAACAAATTAGAGTTTTTTTATTATAAATATTATATATATATTTAGATTTAGTAAAAGAGGATATCTTCTTCATTATTGTTAATGAATTGTGATTAAATTTATTAATTACATTGAATACATTAATTATATTAAAAAAAAGCGGAATTTAGAGTTTTAATTAAAAAAAAAACATATTTTGAATTTTATGAATGAAGATTTATAACTATTTTTTTCAAAAGAAAAAGTTGTATTTATTATGAAAATCTCATGTACAGTATAGAATGTAGTGGGAATATTGACAATATGTCCCAGCCATATAACAAAAGGTGACCATGTATGCATATACAGATAATGATACCCTGACAACCATAACTGCATTTATTGACAGCCATAACTGCATTAACTTACAGATCTAAATAACAAAACAGATAGAGAGATAGACCCTTATACAAAGAATAAGGAAACAAAAACATGATACCTGAGCATATGACATAAATAAAAAGACGGGATCATGATACATACTAGGACATATAAGAATTCCTATATACCCGGCATGGAGAATGGTTGAATTTGATGCGTGATAGACCCCACAGTGATGCTCAGGTACCATCTTCCGCTTTGTGTATACAAGCCCTTCTTAGAAAGCGCATCAGCAATCATATTCTGTGAGCGTTTTACATGTGAAATGGAGAAGAGAGAAGTCTTCCAAATTGATGAGATCCTATGCATCCATCCAAAAAGATTGGCATTTTTTATTGAATGTTTTCCAATCACATGTTCGATGATGATTTTTGAGTCGCCGAAGATCCGAAGGCGGCCAGTATTCAAGAAAGAGCAAAAAGAAAGGAGACCATATAATGCCATGGCCTCAGCTTTGTTGCATGTCCCTGGACCGCCCTTCCAATAAATTGAAAAGTGTTGGTCTTCCATGATATTGATGTATACTCCGCACGCACACATACCGTCTTTTGCTACACCATCGAAATGAGCCCTCGGATAACTTAACTGAGTAGGGGCAGCTTCATTTGATTTTTGTTTCATTTGTTGGGGAATATAGGGGAGGATAGAGAGGTAATAGGGGATGATTTGATCATATATGAGCATGAAATCCACCTTGCAGTTATGAAAAATCACTATATTCCGCCATTTCCATACAAACCAGAAAACTATAAGGGGAATTTGTCTCCATAATACTTTCTGGGAGCTCCACCATTCAAATGCATCCATAATGGTTGAATGGGATATGATATTGAAACCGAAATGAGAGGCAATCTTCTTCCAAAGGGCCTGAGTCTGGCTGCAGTTTAGAAGAATGTGCATATTGTCCTCTGTCTCAAATATACAAATAGAGCAAATAGTTGGGCCGTGCCAATTCCTTTTTTGAAGGTTGGTCCAAGTGAGGTTTTTGTTATGATATACAAGCCAAGAGAAAAGTACAATTTTGTATGGGCATCCAGATTTCCAGAATGTAAGTGGAAATATTTTCTTGGCAGAATCATGATGCTCTTCTATTAAGGAGAGATATATATCTTTAACAAAAATATTTATCCTGCCTCCTTTACCCCGCCATGCAATGTTGTCCTTTTCCTTGGTCTTGTATATCCCACTGCTCTTCATATTCCAGATAACCTTATCCCATTAGACAGCCATTTGACCATTAAGGCCCAAATCTAAAGCAGATTTCCATCTAGGAATAGCACCCTGCCAATCCAGAATGACCTGAGCCCAGTAAAAAATATCTTTCTGTTGTAGGAGAAGTAAAAGCTATTGCGGTATAGGCCAAACTTCCTCTACACCCATGATAGGATTAAGGTCAATGAGAATGTTGTTCCCAGATTGAAATTTCCAAACTAGATTTTTGAAAAAAAAATGTTGGATCTTTTGGAAGCTCCTCCATATAGCCGAACCACGAGCGGGCCCTAAAGATATGTATCTGAACCAGTAAGAGAAATCTATGTTCCCCAAATATTTTATTCTAATAGCAGAGCTCCACAAAATGTCTCTGAGAACTGTTTTCCATAGTGATTTACATAATAGGGCCAAGCCAAACTTGCGAAGGTTCATAATGCCCCAACCCCAAACTTTTTAGGGAGGGTGATATTTGTAAATTTGGTAAGGTGGAATGTTCTTTTTTCCTTATAGCCCCCCCATATGAAAATTGTCGTTAAATTATTTATTTTTTTAATGATGCTTGACAGGATATAGAATAAGTGGGCCCAATAAACTATGAGCTGACGAAGAACAGTTTGTGTGAGAATCATCCTACCAGCCAATGATAGGCATTTGAACTCCCAACCTGCAATCCTTTTGTAATATCTATTGAGTATCCAAGACCAATCTGTTATGGAATAACCAGATGGCTTCAAATGATAGCCCAAATATTTCATTCCCTCTTTGATTGATTTTGCTTGAATGTTGAAGAGATGTGACAGGTATTCCATATCTTCCATATTGACATCCCCATAGTGAAAAGATGATTTTCCTTTATTTATACACAAACTTGTCGCCCTTTGAAAGGAACATAAAATTTCATGCAAACTATGCCAAGTATGTCTAGAAAGCATAGCAAATAAAAGTATGTCGTCCACAAAAAGATTGTGCGAGAAGTTGTTACCCCTATTTATAGAAAGGGGACGGCAATTTCCCCTACAAACAACACTTTTAATATGAAGGCTGAGAGTGTCCATGATGAGGATATATAGAAGGGGAGAGAGGGAGCAGCCCTGACGGAGGCCCCTGGCAGCTGTGAAGTATGAAGTAGGAATACCATTTATTAAAATGGCATATTAACCTTCTCCACACATGCCATTATCCAGTTTGTACAATGCCCATTGAGCCCAATTTTAATGAACAGACACCGCAGAAAACCCCAGTCAAGACAATCATATGCTTTTTTGAGATCTATTTCGAGAATGACCGCTTCAATTTTTTTGTATCATGGAATAGAGGCATTCTTTTGTTATAGCCACAACTTCCAAAATATTTCTGCCATTTAGGAAACCATGTTGTTCTCTAGAAAGAAAAATTGAGAGAGTGCCCCAAATCCTTTCTGCAATAATTTTCGAGATGATTTTATATATAGTATTGCATAGGGATATAGGCCTGAAATCTGCAAAGGTAAGAGAATCCCTTTTTTTTTTAATCAAAGTGATGTAAGTAGAGGTAATGATGTGACTTATGTTTCCTCCCATTCTGGATTCTTCAACCATCCCCAATATTTCATTCTTCATCATCTCAAAAAAATGGATGAATATGTCAATGGTCCATCCATCTGGGCCTGGGCATTTGTCTTTTTTAAAGGATTTCATAACTGACAGTAATTCTTCCTCCGTTATAGCAACAAATAAATGATCGTTTGTTCGACATCGAACATGCATGGGAATGGTTCTATGCCACACATAATATCATTTATCCTAATGTGCCTGTCCCGACAGTATGCTTTCCGAAAGAAATTTACAGCTTCTTTAGAGATCTCATCTTGTGAGTGTAGTATCTAGCCTTCTTCATTCCTGATTTGCCAAATAGCATTTTTTTCCTGTCTTTTATTAGCAAATCGATGGAAGAATTTCTAGTTCTCATTGCCCTCCTTTAACCAAATGGCTCGGCTTTTAAGCCTCCATGTCGCTTCTTCTATGGACAGGATCTTCTGTTTCTTTTTTTCTAATTCCCATATCCGAGAGCGAATATCCCATATTATAGAATGGGAATACATACGAATGGCTATGCTTCCAAGTTCCTTCTTTATCTCTTGAAGTTCTAGTCTATTTGATCGTTTCTTATTAGCTTGCCACTCTTTTACCTTCTTCCGAAGCTTAGCCATTCTACCTATCAAAGATTCTGTTTGGGAAGACTCCAACTGAGGATCAAAATATTTCCAAGTTTCCCGAACAATTTTGTTGAAGCTCTCATCCTTTGGCCATATCCTATTAAACTTGAAAGGATAATTTTTCCTGTGATATTGATCTGACCATTGCAAGGAGATCGGTCGGTGATCGGAAATGAAAACTGGGAGAGTATTTGAGGTGGGCAGATCGAGATTCTCCATCAACTTTTCATGAATAATGTATCTATCTAATCTTTTAGCAATATAAGAATTGCCCGATCTTCCATTGTCCCATGTAGGAGATAGGGAATTTGGGCAAATATCGACTAAGTTGTATTGAAGAAGTGCCTCCCTGATGATCCCACCTATAGGGTCTATTTTCCTACCTCTCCCCATACTTCATTCGGGCCCAATGTGCAGTTAAGATCTCCAGCAATAAGGAGGGATTCTATCTCCATTATCTCGGAGGCAAGGAACCGATTCCAATATGTAAAACGGTCCTTATAGGGAGCATAAACGTTCAGAATGTGGACCGAGGCCGCCCTACCACGAAATTTGGTGAGAATCAAAATACCATCCAGACATCGAAAGGTTCTTGCTGAGATCCATCCCGAATCCCATAGAACGGCAACCCCCCCCGTTAGACCAGATGCCTCCGTGGCTGAAAAATACCAAGATGGGAGCATGCGCCTAAAGTAGGCAATGGTATCCTATCTATCATGCATGGTTTCTTGAATCAAGATGATCTTTGAGGAGAAAGTGAGAAAGAAATCTTTTAGTGCCAAAAACTTCGGGTCCGCACCAAGACCCCTTACGTTGATAGAGAGAATGTTCATCATGTGGAACCCTCCCCGGGCATACTTGCTTTAAGAGGCCCACTTTTAGCCAAATTGAAAATAGGGATGTCAACAAGGGATGATTCCTGCAAGTCGATTTTAGATATTCCCCTCTTGCCTCTGAAATGTCTACTACCCCTGCTTTTTTTACGTCGAATCGTGATATTCTTCGCTGAAATGGGGCTAATGACGGGTGAGATAGATTTTCTAGGTTATGAATAGTCAGAGGATGAAGGTGAAGAGATTCTCTCTGTAGGAGCATGTCGAGGTCACTGCCGATAGAATTAGTAGGGGGGAATAGGTGAGGTAGGGGGAGTAACCAAGATCATAGGAGCTTTACCTTTTGAGGCAGAGGTGTGAGCTGGTGTCATTCGATTAGAAGAGAAGGGGGATTTATTCCTTGAATATTGAATAGGAGATGAAGAAGAAGAGGGGATGATGGTAATGTTAGCATTCTGACAGGGGGTAAAAGTAGGTTGAGGAACATTCGATGGGGAAATTATGGGAATCCCCAGCAATGGTTCAGGGGGAAGAGGTTGCGAGGGAAGGTCCAGAGCACCTGCAAGGGTCAGGTTATCCATGGACAAAGATCTCGGAAATGTAAATGGGGGAGCCTTCTGATACTTAGGAGTATAGAAGCGATGGTGGGAAACACCCCCAGATTGATCACACGAAATGGAAAAACTATTTGACATAGCCAGGGATAGAAAATCAGCATTTGAAGATGACCCTTTATAGAAATTTCTTTCCCCTCCCCCATTGCAGCAAGCCTTATCCATGCCACGTGAGTGATGTTTCACCTGATATTGCTTTTTATATGTCTTTCCAGTCGGATGATGGGGACATCGATCTTTCAGATGACTAGTTTTATGACAGAGGGAACACCGAATGGAACACCCCAATAATCAAGTTTTTGGCGAGTAGATAATTCACCCCACACGAGGTCAATGTGATCAGGGAAACCTCCTCTATACTCTTTCTCAATCAGGATCCAGGCCACCTGCTTGTCCTTTGCACCTAAACACCTGGGATCAACATACACAAATTTTCCAATTGTGTTTCCAATGGAAGAAAGTGAGTGTTTCGTCCAAAGTTCAATTGGGAGGGCAGGCAGCTTGACCCATATCAAATTATTTTGTGGGGTGTTCCGCAATGGATTGAACTCGATATACCATTTTTGGAGGGCAAGAAAACTTCTCCCGTGAACCCATGGGAGAGCCCAAATGGTGTTCAGATCATTTACTTTCAAGAAGTCAAAATTGTACCAGTCTTTCATCAAGCGGATAATAGTAGGGATGTATCCAGTTAGGGGACGCCATCTGGCTCCAAGCCATTTTCTCATCTGGTCGTCTTCCATATTAGGGAAGTGCCATTTTCCTATCAGGGCCCGAGATTGTAAGCTAGCAATGTGATCCACCAACGATGTACTGTCTAGGCAAATAGCAGATGGAGAAGGAATAATCTTGGCCGGTCGGTGATTATGTTTATTCCGAGAGCGAGATTGTACATCATCCCCGGGAACTTGCCTATGAGGCGAAGGAAACAAATGATCCGCCAATGTGGATTGCCAATTAGATGCTTTGATAATGCCAAAGTGGAGTGCCTCTGCCTCCATGGCAGCTTTCACCAATCCAAATGTGTCAGATTCGAGAAGGAGGATCTCCATATCAACAGAATGAATGGAGAGGACACCTCATTAAAGGCCGACAAGATAGAAGGAAAGGAAGACAAGAGACAGATAAGACAAAGATCTACCGATCGTCAAACAATAGAGCTTCCTCGGGATATAATCTCCTATCGCTATTTATGGAAACCGTACCAAATAGCCTTCATTTAATTAAAGAGCTCATTGACAATATAAAAACCATATCAAAGACCCGAAGTAGGAAGATCCGATAATTGCCTCGGGAAAATCTAGGCATTGATAGTGATATGATCGACTGACATAAATTCAAATTCCTGAAATAGATGCCTTGACTTGGGGGAAGAGAAGGATTACCCTACATCCCTCCGCACGAGTGAGAGACTCTTGGAAAGATCGAGAATGGGCCATGCAGTATAGACTGACAAAAGGAAGGTAGGATTTGAATCCAGTAAGACAGTGAGTATGATTAAATGCTTAGTGAGACGTACATGGGCGACAACATAGGTGGCGGCACTCATTGAATGAGAAAGTGGGGAAATATTCAGAAGAATGTGTCATGCCCAACCTACCAACCGGAAGGAGATTCAAATCAGAATTCTGGTGCCGGAAAAACCAGATAACACCATTGCCCTGTAGGATTGCTTCAGGAGGTATGTCCGGGCAAATAATGCAACAACAACAAAATTCACAAATGCACCACCATGGCCCAATCTTAAAACGGAAGTTAGTGCAGGACTTGGTAATAACGAAGAATTTCTTAAGGAAATTTATGGATACCCAAACCCAGCTAAAGGAGTTAGACCAATACATGAGAGGCTGAATTAAGGGAAAATAGGCAAGCCATGAGTATTAAAATATATGCTATCCTTTTTCCTTAAAAAAGCATGAGTAATGACACCCAACATTAACAGATTGAAGAAGTAAATCTCAGAGAAGTCTTTCAGTCAAAAAAACCCCAACTATCATAGAAATAAAGTAGGTTGCCATTTTTGCAAATCTAAAACCTTGTAGTATTGTAAATTTTCCATTACGAAAATTGAATGAGAACAGAAATAAACAGAGAGATCGACAGAATAACTAACCTCTCTCACCAAGCGTTCCCCGAGGGAGGAGCACCGCCATAACATCGGCAAACCAGCACCATATCATAAAACTGAAAATAAATGTCCCATGGGAATTGGAGAGCCGGGATAAGAGAAGAAGTCCGGCAAGAAGCCAAATAAGCCGAAGGAAATTGTGAAGCGCCCAAGAGATGGAATGAATCCTTCTAGCAAAAACAGGACGAATCACAAAGGACGCAGGTAGGTCAATCCCTGCGTAGGAGCGCGCAGGGAGGGAAAAAATGGGGCCAAACCTCGCGCAGAAGCAAGTAGAGGAAATAAAAAGGAGTATGGGTTAGCTATGGGGAAGACACGTCGAATGGACAACCGGTGAAGCGAAAATCAACATGCACGCATGAGAGCTTTGCCTAGGGCAGGTGTAGATTAGCTGAAACGTGTTGAGACCATCGTGAGCCATAACATGCAGTGAGAACAACTCATCCTGAAGACGAACAGAGATGATACATGCATGTTCAGGAGGATTGGTTGGTCGGAAAAAAGGCGAAAACCCACCTCATCAATAAGCGATTGGAGCAGATGTAGGCAAAATAACACCTCACCATGAAGCGATTGGAGTAGATGCCGACAAGTTCAGGAATGAGATGGTTGGACGATTGAAGGGTGGACGTCCCTGGTTGGTCGCCATCGCGGTGCTCTCCCACTCCACCTTGGAAGACTTTCCAAATCTAATTAGTGGGAGGCTCTTGCAAGATAGAGGGCTATTCTAAAAATTTTCAATTTTTAATTCATCTACATGTCTTGCAATTCTAAAATTTCAATACTTACCAACCATATTGACACATTTATCTTTCTTACCAATATCAGTTTCCTAAACCTAAATCTATTAACATTATTCAACCAGTTAACTATAACTCAACTAATATAATATATACTACACAAAATATTAAACATTTTATAACAAAAAATAATTATTACTTATTATTACAAATAATTTAAAAAATCTCTATAAATTAGAATAAATATTTAAAAACAAATAAATATAAAAACTTATAATCTAAATAAAATATTCAAATAAATAAATAAATATAAAATTATAATCCTAAATAAATATGATCAAATATACCAAATGTGTCTCAATTTATCGTCCATCAATTTCGAGTTGGTTGATTTCAAAATTTTTTACAAACCTTTTAACTGTGTATTAGTTTGTCTTTGACCAAAAATTTCTACTGCTTATCCATAGTTTAGCATTTAAGAATTCAATTTTTGTTATTTATTATTAATATTTAAATTTATTTATTTGTAAGGTGATTGGTTGACATCTTATTATGGTTTGTTTAGTAAGGAGTTGTCTTTAGTGCGACTTTTTGGAAGCTTTTCTGGTGGGTTTTTCCAGTCTAATTTCTCTAAAATCTAGCAAGAATTTATTGAAATCATAAGCTTGACAGGTAACCCCTGCCCAATCTAAGTTCCCTAGGGGTTTTTCAGGGTGTTGAATCCATATATAGAGTCAAAAACATAGTTTAAATAACACAAATCAAGATTTCACCTTAAATTTTTGCACCGGATTCCGACATTAGAAAGTCCAAAAAGTCTCACTAAAGACAACTCCATTTAGTAACTTCCATTTCTATTAGTTACTATTGTTTGGTTTTAGTTTTATTTCATTTTTATTTAACTTTCTATTTTTTATTCTTTTCCCTTTTTTCTATTATTTCCATTCTCATGACTTCTAGTTTTTTTTTCTCCATATTTTCATTTTAAGGTGACTTGTTATTATATTAAAAACATATATTTTATAAATTTAATTATAAAATTATATATATATTAATAAAAAATAAAACACACATATATATAAACAATATTAGTTAATCATATTTCTTAATTTTTGGTGATGACATTGAACAGTACAATATTTTATTATTTGTTTTTATTTTTGTAATGAAATTTTTATGTTTATATTATCTTTTAGTTTAATTAAGCTACATTTAAGCTTAGCGACATGTACAGCTACTGTATAGCTCTTGTCTTTTTATGAGATAATAACAAAATCCTTTATCAATTACATGTCAAAAAAATATTTGAAATTTATCTTCGAACTATTATTATCGTTATATCCAAGTAACATTTAATAATATCCTTTGTTTATTCTAAGTCATAATTGTATAAGTCATAATTGTATAGATTTTATACTTCAACTTTTTATTAATATAATCATTATTATATATTTGATTATATAATATGTCTTTTTAATATATATATATATATATATATATATATATATTATAATATATATATAATATATATATATATATATATATATATATATATATAATTTTAATTTCTTTATTATTTAAATTATGTTTTTTAATTATATTTATTTAATTATTTTTTTAAGGAAATCTGAAGGAAAAATGGCATGGCCTGTTAGGGTTCTACTATGTTGCAATGACAAATTGTGTGTCATCGCTATGGTTGGTTTTACCCCTGGTGCCCTTGAGGCCTTTGAGTGTGGGTGTGCAATGTTATTTAGCTAATAGTGATGGCCATGGAGGCTTGCGATTAGTCCATGTGGATATGTAGTCGTTTTCCTAATGTGGAAGATCAAAGGAGTTCAAAGAAAATAGGAGACTTAGCCCTGCACAATTTTTCTCTAAACTGGACATAAGGACAAGCACCGACGTTATTAACAAAGGACCCATTTTCTTGGCATGGGTGAAGAAAGAATACCTTGTCATCCTCTTACATTGCCGATATTTTCCTCTGTGTTGTATTTATTCTTGGAAATACCCTTTTCTTCCATACCCTATAGTATTGGGGCCTATGTTGAAGTTGTGGCCGATTTTCATCCACATTCCACTCCTTTGTGGTGTATTCTCATTTTTTTTAGACAAAGTGAGTACAAAATGATACTTTTCAATTTTTTATTATAAAATTTAGTATAAATTTTTTCGTTTTTTGAATTAGAAATACAAATTTGATCTCTTCTCTAAAGCAATTTATAGATCTGAAATGAGGAATACCCACATTATTTCAATGTCTACAAATTGATGGGAAGATCCTACAAGATTATGCTAAGCTTAATTACTACAATATCACAAAAAACTCAACCATCATTATGAACTCAAGATTACATGGGGGTGCTCCTAGTGCTAGGACATCAAATGGAGCTCCAGTCTCCTTTAAGGAAGCAGTACAAGAGAAGGCTTCAACTCTAGCAGATCTAAGTCAAAATATTCTAGGACCCTATATAGTGGAAAAAATGGAGCAAGTTCTGTCCATAGAGATCAATAACTTAGAAGTGTTTGTCCTTTTTTCTATTCTTCAATTTAAGGCCATTATATGCAAATTTAGTGGCTATTGTCCTAACCTGGTGCATTATTTCAATTTTTGTTCACTTCTTGGACACCAAATTGTGATATTTATCTATATTTTAAAGGATTCTTCTTAGTCCAATTTGAAACTCAGAAGATATGGATTTTGTTCAAAATGAAGGACCATGGTTTTGGGGTAGAGTTGGTTTATCTATCACTCCATAGTTCCCTGGTTTTGATGCCACGTCTATGGTGGTCACAACCATGTCTATATGAGTAAGGCTCCAAACCTCCCTCTTCCTTTCTAGCATCACAAATTTTTTAAGACATTGGAAACACATTGAACAAATTTTAAAACATGGATCTAGAGAGAACATAGAATGGTCTCTTCACCTTTGCTAGAATTTGTGTGGAGATAGACCTTAGTAAGGGGCTATCAGATCACATAACATTGAAACATAAAGACTTTTAGTGATCCTAAGTTTTATATTATTAGAACACCACATTTCAATGTCTAGTGTGTTTTCAAACGGGTCACTTGCAAAACACATGTCCACAGGCTAAGAAGACTCCAAAAATAAAAAGAAAAAAGACAAACCAAAGCTTCCCCCTTCATATGATAAAGAGGAAGAAACAAAGAGACTAAAAAAATCCAATCGGATGACAAAATGGTCGGGGACATCATGGGACATATAGGGACTGTCACTCTTCTTTAGAAGGGTTTTGTACTATATCATCATATCATCAAATAAATATGACATATAAAGAGGATGGCACAGTGGGTACTAAACGTGTCCACATATCAGAAAGCTCAAATTCAAAGAAAGAGCATCCTACAAAGGCATTGGTTAGTGACTTGGCTCCGGTTCTAGTGGATCATAAAGCTAGGGAATGCTAACAAATCCAAAAAAAAAAGAGGAAAGAAGGAGAAGACAATTGATTCCTAAATTACTTAATCACCCCCTTGTATATTATTTCTTCTTATTGGTTTTTAGTATTTTTTATCCTTTTAACGGTATTTGGATGCACTTTCTAGATGCTTTTAAGCATAAAAGATCTGGCTCAAGTAATGTAATTAACAAATTTTGCCAAAAAAATCTGGCGGATTTTTTATGAATACACATGTTTTAGAGTATATATACAAAATGCATTTTATTTTTAATGATGAATGAATACAAGGTTTTCTTTTGCAAAGAAAAAATCATTTAATTATTTTTGAATAAAATATAAATATAAAATTTAATTATTTAATTTTTAAATAAAACATAAAATTTAACCACTTTTATAATTAATATATTTTAAAATAAATTGAAATAAAATTATATATAATAAAATTATTAAATTTATTAGAAAAATGATAATTTGCGAATATCTTAACTTTTATATATAATCTTTTAATCCTGTTAAATATTTGTTAGATAATCTCTTAAATCCACAATTTTATAATCAATGTGAGGAAAACACTGTAACAACCTCAAAATATATATTTAAAAAATAACAAAAATAATAGTAGTAGTGATTTCAAGAGCATATCTTTATAATCAGAGGAAAATACTTGTAACTTTCAAAATATATATTTAAAAATTTCAATAACAAAAATGATTGTAGTAGTGATTTCAAGAGCATATCTTTAGGAAATTTGCTTGGGGTCATATTTCATTGTTAGGAAAAAAATTGTTGTAGTGATTTTGGAAAATTGCTTAGATAATATTTCCTTACTTTTCTAATTAGTTCGAAAAAGAATATATTTTCTTTGATATTTATCATATTTTGGAGAGAGTATTATTATATTTGCCATAATATGATATAATGCAATTTGTTTTGTTTTTGAGTGGGTATTAGTTTGTTTGATCAAAAATTTATGATGCGTATGCATAGTTTAATATTAGAAACTCATTTTTTGTCATTTATTATTATTATTTAAATTTATTTATTTGTAAGGTGATTGGTTGAGGTGGTTGTTTAGAAACTTTCATTTCTATTAGTTACTATTTTTTTGTTTTTTGTTTTATTTCCTTTTTATTTAACTTTTTGATTTTTTCTTTTTCCTTTTTCTATTATTTCTATTTTCATGAATTATAATTTTTTCACAATATTTCAATTTAAAATGACTTATTATTATATTAAAACATATTTTATTGATTTAATTATAAACTGTTTATATATTAATAAAAATAAAACATACATAGATATTGATATATGTATGTTAATATAAACAATATTAACAATATTAGTTATTCATATTTCTTAATTTTTGGTGATGGCATTCCACAATACAATATTTTATTAGTTGTTTTATTTTTGTAATGAAATCTTTGTCTTTGTTATTTTTTTGTTTAATTAAGCTACAGTTAAACTAAACGGTGGGTACTAGCTATTATGTAGCCCTTGTTAAAATGTTGATTCACTGCTTATAAAAAAAAGTTTTTATTTCTTCAACTCATTAATTGAAGGCGATTTTTTTGTTAGTTTAAAGATTAAGAATTTGGAAATCTTCTTTAAAATATCAAAGGTGAATTTTTTGTTAGTTTAAACATTAAGAATTGGAAAATCTTCTTTAAAATATAAAATCTTGAAGAAAGATTGGAAAGTTGTGTGTATATACTTATAATCATTTTATAAGTATAATATTTTTTTGAAAATAATATAAATTTTATTTCTCAAATTTCTTTTTAATTTGTGTTTTATTGATCGTGAGGTGTTTCTCTGTCTCAATATAGAAGAGACATTGCAATGATTGATATATATATATATATATATATATATATTGAATAGACAATTAAAATTAAAAAATAAAATTGGAGATGTCAAATAATTTAAAATTAAAAAATTATTATGATGATGAGGATGGTTAACGTCCACAAAGACCAATATGGTATATCTGATCTTAAGAAAGAAAATGATTAACTAAGGCTATTTAAAAGTTTATTTCTATGATCAAAAAGAAGGAAGAGAAGTGTTCCAAGGTCACTATAGTTTTGTTGACTTAACAAGTCAAGGAGGTTGGTAGTGTAGCAAATGTTTTGAAAAGGAGAACGGATGTAAGGGTCAGGAAATCCAAGGGAATATGTTTTTCACCTTCAACTCTCTTAGTATCACAAAGGGGGCAGATTCTTTCGTCATGTTCTAGCCACTGCAACAACCCTCCAAAATTTCCGACTTTTCAAAATTCTGGAGCCCCCATACTATGTCTATGTCTATCACTTACTTCCAAAGCCTCATCGGTTGGCCAAAACCCTTGTGATCTTGTCACAAGTCTAACTCTCAGAGACTCAAAGGTTTACTTTTCTGCCCAAGTCGTAGGTCGCATCAAGTCATCTTTCATGAGCCTAAAAATTACGACCATGCAACCTACTTCAATTTTGGCCAAGTCAAGTTGCTAAGTCGCAAGACAAAATTTGCGACCTTTCACTCTCATGCAACTTTGTGACTTTGCAACCTCGTGAATAATGAGGTCGCCAGGTCACAAGGTAGCAAATCCCCAAATCAACCACCTCGTGAACTCGCAACCTTGCGACTTCACGACCTCATTCGAGAGTCGCTAGGTCGCATGGGTCACTAAGTCGCAAACGGCTAAAACATATCCTCGTGCAACCTAATGACTTTTGTGACCCTGCACACTTGACCTTTTTTATAAATAGATTGACCTCACTGGTCATTTGGTCATTTCATTTTGGTCGCTCACGAGACGAAGAGGCTCAGGGATTTGGAGAAAGTGTGCGACCCTACCAAGTAAGTGACTCTTCCTCTTCCTATCTATCATTACTTACTACCATTTGTCCCCTTCCTCTGCCCTGACCCTGCATCTTCCTATTCTAGGGGTTTTTATCCATATTTTGTAGGCAATCCTTTCTGTGGACAGAGACGATCCCTCTAGTCCTATGGGATGATCTAGCAACCAAAGACAAATATATGTAAACTTTCCTAGTTTATACCAGAAAACACAAAGGAGGATAGATGACCTACCTCACTCTGATGCTAACATATGTTGGTGTCATCCTTGATTCTTTTGTTTCCAAGCTCAATCTCCACTTCATCGTTATGGATGAATACAATGCATACATAGAAAATTCATTACAATATAACCATGTAAGAGATCAAGGAGTATTACACTAAATGAACAATAATTGACACATTTATGGAACGCAAACACATAATGTATTATTAATAGATGGTAAAGGGAGCATTACAACCACTTAAGCATTGATGTTGGAAGCCTCCTTCAAGTGAGATTCTGTAATGCCCTACTTAATCTTATCATGCAAATTTTACTAGTGTTTAAATTACCTTAAAATATTGACTTATAATTATCAAGAAATATTGGTACATACCTACATTGGTGAAACTGTAAATTTATTACTGATATAAATTTTGTTATTATTCAATTCCTAACTTACCTCCTCAAATTTAAATTTGATAGGATATGGTCTTCTTCCATTTATTCCAATTTAAATATCCATATCCCTAAAATGTCCTCTCAAATTTACTTGGGAGAAGACATGGTCCTCTCCAATTAATTACCAAATTATATATTCATATCTCATCCCCAAAATGTCCTCTCAAATTTACTTGGGAGAAGACATGGTCCTCTCCAATTAATTACCAAATTATATATTCATATCTCATCCCCAAAATGTCCTCCCAATTTTACTTGGGAAAAGACATGGTCCTCTCCAATTAATTACCAAATTATATATTCATATCTCATCCCTAAAATGTCCTCTCAAATTTACTTGGGAGAAGACATGGTCCTCTCCAATTAATTACCAAATTATATATTCATATCTCATCCCCAAAATGTCCTCTCAAATTTACTTGGGAAATAAATTTTAATGGTAAATTATCATCGATTAAATGTTTAGTTAGAAATAAGTTATTTCCCGTTTTATTGTATTTAAATTAGAGAAATTTAGTGTTGTTAGAGGACCCTAGGATGGAGCTTCATATGTGGTATTAGAGCCTGGGTTCAAAATCTAGACCTTGAAACCTACCTACTAGAGAAGAAAAATAAAAATTGACTGGGAAGGGGGGGCTTTGTTTTCTACACGAATAGCTTATCCCAGTTTTATATGCTAAGCATTCCCCTAAATGTGGTTTTTGTTCATTTAACCCTTTTGACTATTAACATTATCTGGCATGTAACGGGGCATAATTTGATGGCATGTTATTGCGGTTTAATTTGACCCTTGGTACAATCACTTTGGCAAACAACTTTAACATAACGAAGATCATCCTCATCTAGAATAACATCAATATCTGGAAGCTGCAATGCCTTTTTCCATGAACTGGGAACTATAAGCTCATCTCTTACTTTTCTAAATGATCCACTTTCTGCAGAATATTGATCAAACCAATAGTAAGAATGAAACTCAATAGTTAGTGTGTGAACCAACCAATCCCCTCACTAAAACACAACAGCATTTGATTCATTCAACAATTTGAGTTTTAATCTAGCATGATATGCCTCAATTGCTCCATGCATTTCTTGATTTACAAGTGGAAGAGTTTTCATCGCAGAGACCCATATCTCTATTTTAGGCAGCCATTTTGTCTTAAAGTACTCCAAGAAAGCATTTTGATCTACAAATATTTGCATAAATTCTTCCACTGCATCCATGGAAGTAGGTCCATTCCTTGTTGTATACAAAATGCAACCAAGTTGCCTAAACATCTCCTGTTGCACATCAATGTTGCAACATTGTTTGACAATGTTCCTCAACCATGCTCGTCGAATGTGCCAAAGGCATAAAAAAATCCAACATTGAAATAGATCTCTAATTATTGAAAAATTTGCGGCTGCATCATCAATCATGAAAGCATATGGCTTCCATTTAGGATCCTTTAAGTGAACTTTATCACAAAGGGATGCCATCTGTTGTGAACTTGTTGGATTGCAAAACTCAAGGTAATTATCCATGCAATAGGAAGTGCATTTTGATGTGAATTAAAGACCAACAATGTATATAATGGATACTTCAGTTCCTCTTTTTTTTTTTTTTTACTCCCAAATGTACAGTCAGCTGCTATATAACTGTTATGACCAAAGCGAATCATCTGTTATAATTTCCATCCTGCCTGAATCCCTAAGATAAATGGTTCAACAACAGAGTGATCTTGATAGAAAAATACATTCTTTTGATGGCGCTGAACCCATGTTAGTATGCTTAACAGATCATTTGCGTCCAACTCATACAAATATTTCCGAATAACCCCTTCCATATTGCGGACATCATTCCAAGTAAGAAGATCATCACAGTTGTCAGGACAACGTTGAAAAGGAATCCACGTTTATCTTTGAAATATCATCTTAAACATCCCATGCTATAGTAAAAAACTTGGATACAAGACCCATAATGCTTGCATCCCCACAACTGTTAAAACCAATGATGTTTGTGCCATTGTTAAGACCCAAAGGTCTCATGACAATCTTGCCTACACTTGGAAAGTTTTCCATCTGTTTTGAACTTGCAAGTTTATCTTTTTCTAGTATCATGGAGTTCATAGCAGAATGATTTTCAAGATCCCAACAGGCACAAAGTTGTTTAGCCAAAGGCTTTGAAAGTATCCGAATAAATAAGAGAATTTCATGTTGAGTATGCAAAGAACTGGAGAGAGAAATTAATGCTTCATAGGCCCTTACAATGGCACTCGAATTTTCCACATTAGACTTCTGAACTTCATACATTAACGAAAAAAACCGAGCAGCAAGAAATAGATTGTTCATGAACTTCCTAGGCTGATCTCCAGTAATTGTTGCATCAATACCATTAAGCCCAGAAGACCCTAACGTGGCATCTCTATTTAGGAAAAAAAAAATCGTATGTTTCCTTTAGTAGGCAAGCAACAAATCTTCCATATATAGTTGAAAACTCATGATGAAGTTCCATTAATGCAGAACATTCAGAACTATTGAGATTTTTAATATCAACATGGTATTCCTAAACATTGTCTGTTTTGACACTTTATTGAGAGCAGTATGGGTTCATAAATAATGAACTGTAAATTGTGATATTGCAGACCTTGCCAATATCCCCAGTGAAAACCTGAGTTTCTTCAGAAGTAGGAAGAGCATCAAACAACATAGGAACTTCAGTTTTATCTGATATTTGCTTGACCTTTGAGATGGAAGACATAAGTCAAGGAAACAACAACAAACGCAATACAAACAAATCTGTTGGCTTAGATTGATTACAACATGAATCAATATTTTCCCATTCCCCATAGCGATGTTGTATAAATTCCCTCCTTAAATTAAGTGTAGAAATTTTGAATAATAAACACATATTCAATGGAGATTATCCTGATCATGTACTATTGTGGAATACATACACAATACATAAGCTCCTCTACGTTGATCATCAATATAGCAGCATCAATAACAATAAAACATCAAGAGCATGCACACATTAACACAGTATTTAACCCGGGGAAAGCTTACAGCTGAAAACCCCACACTATCTGTATATTAATGATTGAGAACATGTAACATTACAATAGTCAATACTTATCACAAGTATCCAACACTATCTCCACCTGTTACACACAATACAGCTCAGATCTGATCTCCAAATCTATTCCACTGCTTGCCTGCCTACACTGCTCAATACCTGCTCAAGAATGGATGAGAATGGTTGAACCAAACTTGTATTTACCTCAAAATAATCACTCACACTGGGAATCACATGAGAAAAGGCTATAATCACTTGGGCCAATTCTCATTGGCATAACTCAATCCCATTGATTGTGCAAATCCTCATGCACAACTATAGGCACAACTGATAGCAATTTGATCCTCTAACACTTGTCCTTGTTGAACTGAACATGCACTGACATGCAACTGAGTTAACTGATGTATTCTTTAGTTGCATTATGAGTTAATAATTAGTTTAACAACTCATCATTAGTCTATTTGCAGTTAGACTAATTACAACTAGTTTAACCAAGTCAAACTGAATACAACTCCATCAACTCCACAATCAACTCCACCAAACTCAACTGATTGAGTTCTAACTAAAGTCATGCATGCAACAACT